>JXCR01128377.1:537846-553990 GCA_002079205.1 Phalaenopsis hybrid cultivar | reverse complement strand
TTTTATGATTGAAAGTGTCCATATTTTCCACTATGCAAATTTTGCCCCAACAAGAGAAAATATGAACGAACTCTATCGATTTTTTACGGATGAAGATGCAAATTGGGAGACCAGAGATAATGGGAATGTAAGTTTTTCTTCATCATTATTTAATCCTACATCTAAGATGTGGCATTTCTTTATTGCATCAAAACTACTTCCTACCAAGAAAATCAGTAAGGTGACTAAGTAGAGTGCTACTTTGAATTATTGTATTCAAACTGGAAAACTCAAATATGTGGGTGCAATAATTGTTAAATCTGTTTTGGATTTGATCATCAATGGATCTACTACTAGATTAGGATATTCATCTACTATCTTCCTACTATGCATTCAATCACAAGTGCCTTATGAAAGTTGGGAAAAAGTGCTTCTTCCTTGGAAACATATGGACCCAGAAGTTTATTGCAACAACATAGGAATGGGGGATGAGAATGATATGAATATAATGATGGATCAATCATCCCAGAATTCATCACCTATTCAGTATTACTTTAGTTTGAATGCACTTTGAAAAAGATCAAGAAGATAAAGAAAGATGTACATAACCTTATGCATTTAATTGGAAATGTTTATGAAATGCTGGATCAAGTAGATTGGAGGATGAAGGAACATTTTGAACACACTGGACGTATTGAAGATGGTTTGGTGTGTATGTTCAAGAAACATGTTTGGCTTGAGGAAGATTTGATGGATGAATTTCCTTATCAAACTTTTTACAACTTGTATGTGCACTGTCAATCTATGGGAGACATCCAAGATGACGAGAGTGAAGAAGATGTTTGAACTTACTTTACGCACGGAATGAGTATTTAGTATTGATTACTTGTGTTATGGTGTTATGTTGGATTGCATTTACTTTCATTATTGGATTTTATTTGTGTCAAATGTTGAGTATTTTGAAACTTAGTTTTCGGTGTTAAGATATTTGGTTTGCTTTGGACACTGAATTAAATTTGTTGGCTTGAAAACTGTCAGTTTGTAATAGTGTGGATTATATATATATAAATGTCAGTTTTGTGTTGTTTTCTAAAGTTTTGTTATAAGATTTTTTAATTATGAGTATAAGTTTTTAATTAAGTTAGTTAGAGGTTCACGTAATGCGTTAAGCAGCAGATTTCCACAAAAAAAATGAAATCTGAAAAATTTTGGTGTTGGCGTTTGAAGCGTCAGATTTGGCGCCTAAGGCGCCAAATTACCAAAAATGCCAGGTTGGATTAAAAACTACAAAATAGCCCAGTAAAACTCCATTTTTACTGCTTGAGTCATCTCCTACCTATAAACCTTAACTTAGAGTTTCACATTGGGTGGATTTGAGAAGATTTCAAGGACTAAAGATCTTAGATTTCATTTTCTCTTAGTATGGGCTTCACTTTAACTTACAAATTTTTTATTTTCACCATGGATTTATCCTACATTATGGGAAATTTGACATTTGAGAATTTGATAAAGAAGTTTAAATAAAACCCATGTTGAAAAGTTTCTTACCAAATAACCTTACTTATGGAGTTATATTTTTTATTTTGTAATTTATTTGGATTTCCATAGAAATTCTTATGGCATCACATGTGAAAAGAGGAAAGCTTACGGAAGATTTTGATGCAAGGAGATTTGTCAACTATAAGTCCCAACATAACTATAATACCAAAATGGGCTCGAGGAAATTGATTCAGGAGCGAGCATTTGCTAACCCAGCTGGCAAGATCGAGAGATTGATCGTTGCTAAAAATTGGCAGAGATTATGCTACTTCACTGCAGTAGCTATTGTTTCAATGATCCGAGAGTTCTGTGCCAACTTGCAATTTACTACAAATGATCACATCTTCATGAGAGGTAAGCAAGTTGAATTTTCTAGGAGGATCAATGAATTTTATGGATTGAGAAATGTTTTCAATTGTGAGCCTGTTGCATTTGTGATGACTGACTCATCACTGGATGAAGTGATTGCCTTTCTAACTGATGGANGAGAGGTAAGCAAGTTGAATTTTCTAGGAGGATCAATGAATTTTATGGATTGAGAAATGTTTTCAATTGTGAACCTATTGCATTTGTGATGACTGACTCATCACTAGATGAAGTGATTGCCTTTCTAACTGATGGTNAATCCTTCAAATTATAGTGTTTCATTTAATCTTTTAAAGCCTTTATCTTTAAAGTTAACACCTGCAGTATACTAGAGCCCAGTTTCATATTCAAAAACCATCTACATGTTAGTTTTATTTTTATGGATTTACTATTTTCTTTCACCTACAAAAACTTTGGTACAGAACATTTTTTATTTTAAAAAGTTAACTTTGTGGGAACGAAATATTTCTTTTAAAAAAGAAGCAAACTAAGTTTTATTTGTCCTAATTAACTATATTTTTAAAATTAATTTAACATGACCTTGGATATTAAGATTTAACTTTAAATGACTATATTTATGCTTGTCAATATTATTGTAATTTTGGTTAAAAGTTTTTAATAATGAAGTTCAATTCTAAAGTTAAAGATATTTGATATGAAAGAATAAGACTATGTTTTTCTATTTAAAGTAAAGGAAATTGTATTTTTGAAGTACTAAGAATCTTACAGTTTCATATAAGAGGAAAAGCATGAGACTTTAAGAAAAATTATCAAAATTAATATGAATTTATAAAGTGAAGAAATGTAAATATTTTTAACTTTAAGAAGAGGATAGTTGTTGACCTCACTTTTGGCTGAGGTCTAGTCTTTCCTCTTTAGTAGCCTAGGGTCTAGCCATACATGTTGACTATTCCTAGAGGACTCAAAAAAGATCCCTCACCATTAAAAACTCTAAACTCTTCTTTGCTCAACCTAAATTTCCACATATTAGTCCTAACCTCTAGCACTTAGTAGGTGGGGTCATGTAGGGGAGCTCAAGGGGAGTCCCCATAGAACTGCTTGAGCTTAGGGTTAACCCTCTGGTGGTGTGGTCATGGTTGGTCTCACACACACACTTGCAAATTACACTTCCACTCACTACCCTAAGCCCAAACTTGCATAACTTTGATCCCTTAACCCCTTGAGAGACTCATGCAGATGGTCCCCTAGACCNGGTTAACCCTCTGGTGGTGTGGTCATGGTTGGTCTCACACACACACTTGCAAATTACACTTCCACTCACTACTCTAAGCCCAAACTTGCATAAATTTGATCCCTTAACCCTTTGGGAGACTCATGCAGATGGTCCCCTAGACTCATTGGCCCTAGGCTAGGGTTTAGCTAGGACCAGTAGATGGAGGACCCAAAAGTAGGGAATTATATTGGTCCATGGCTCCAAAAGTAGGGAATTTTATTGGTCCATGGCTCAAGTAGGTTGGTTGACTCCCCAATTTTACAAAAAATACCCAACTTAGCCTTTTGCCACTATATCAATCCAAATTACCAACTTACCCTTGAAACCTCAAAATTGATCAAAATTCCCAAAATTACCCAAAATACTCAATTTTTTTCAAAAATCATCTTAAACTATTTGAAAATATCCAAATTGTGCAAAACACTTCAAAAATTTTAAAACTACCAAAATACTCCTCATTTTTGCCAAAATTATTAAAATGCCTCGGGTGACCCAAATTATCCCAAAACCTTAAAATCATTTCAAATGTCTCCAAAATCAATTTAGACCACTCCATTGAGATCAATTTGACAAATTTGACCTATTTTGACCAAAAGCCCCAAATTGGCTTTAAATGTCTAATTGCCCAAATTCACCCCCAATGTCCACAAATTTGATCACAATTTTTTCCTACTTTTAATTTTAAAATCAAATTCATCATGTCCAAGCTGGTCAACTCCAATTGGTCTTTGACATTCTTCTACCGTCCACCTAAGCATTGTTTTGGGCCCATCAATTGCCCCAGCTAGCCACCCATTCCCCATCTATTTAAACCACCTCCTCCATGACCAAAAAAGAGGATTAATTAATTTCCTTTGGGAAACTTTACCTAATTGCTTTCAAACAATCTCTAAGAACTCCTAAACTCAAGCCTNGCCCCAAATTGGCTTTAAATGTCTAATTGCCCAAATTCACCCCCAATGTCCACAAATTTGATCACAATTTTTCCTACTTTTAATTTTAAACTCAAATTCATCATGTCCAAGCTGGTCAACTCCAATTGGTCTTTGACATTCTTCTACCCTCCACCTAAGCATTGTTTTGGGCCCATCAATTGCCCCAGCTAGCCACCCATTCCCCATCTATTTAAACCACCTCCTCCATGACCAAAAAAGAGGATTAATTAATTTCCTTCGGGAAACTTTACCTAATTGCTTTCAAACAATCTCTAAGAACTCCTAAGCTCAAGCCCACCATTTTCTCCCTCCAGATTTCTTTATGAGAGCTCAATTTTGAGTTCAAAATTTAAGGAAAACTAGGACATAATGCCCCATACCTCCACAGTCCACTAAAGTTCAATTAATTGTGCACAAACCATCATCGGAGTGAGAGGAGTTGATCCCCCACAAAAACCCCATCACAGAGAGCCTCTAACCTAACTCTAGACCAACACCTGAAATCAGCTTTGATCAAAATCATACTTAGACATTTCATCATGGCCCATGAGCTCATCTGAAGGCTCGTTGGACTCCTCTGAAGCTTCTCCATCAATCTGATTGAGGCTACCCCTCTTAGATAAAGGTATTGAGCTCTAACCCTAGCCCAAGTTTAATTTGATTCTCCATGCGTATAGATTGTAATTCATACCATATAAACCATATGGATGTGTTCTTCTTGAGTATATGAAGATGTAAAAACAAACCCCATGTGATTTGGTTGAGTCTAGCTTGAGATGTTAAGGTTTTAATGTGGACAGCTCACGGTTCNCCATGAGCTCATCTGAAGGCTCGTTGGACTCCTCTGAAGCTTCTCCATCAATCTGATTGAGGCTACCCCTCTCAGATAAAGGTATTGAGCTCTAAGCCTAGCCCAAGTTAAATTTGATTCTCCATGCGTATAGATTGTAATTCATACCATATAAACCATATGGGTGTGTTCTTCTTGAGTATATGAAGATGTAAAAACAAACCCCATGTGATTTGGTTGAGCCCAGCTTGAGATGTTAAGGTTTTAATGTGGATGGCTCACGGTTTGGTTAATTGGGGACAATGATGGAGAGTCATCTGATCGTGTGTGTATCGGACAGACGAAGAAGATCAAGCTAGACAAACTCTTGGTGCGTGAACAGTGGGCTGAAGAGGCATTTTCGTGGCTAGCGGCGTCGAATAGCAGAGTGCCATGTGTAAAGCTCGATGCGCCATAGGTTGCCTCAACGCTGAGCTGTATAAGTAGAAAAATATGTATTTTCTGAATTATTTAAACCCCAAAACTTCAAAAATTCATAAATTTCTATGGATAAATCATAAAAAATAATAATAACACCCTCTTGCTCAGTGAACAAAGGAGAATAATGTGGAGCAAAAATAAAAAGTATTTGTTGACTCTTTGTTTTTTAATTCATAAAATACTCTTTGTGATATTTTAATTTAATTTGATTAAATATTTTTTTATGGTGGTTTGAAGTTTTTAGGGTTTATTCCTTATGATAGAGGGGATGTTCTCTGATTTTTGNTTGCTCAGTGAACAAAGGAGAATAATGTGGAGCAAAAATAAAAAGTATTTGTTGACTCTTTGTTTTTTAATTAATAAAATACTCTTTGTGATACTTTAATTTAATTCGATTAAATATTTTTTTTACCATGGTTTGAAGTTTTTAGGGTTTATTCCTTATGATAGAGGGGATGTTCTCTGATTTTTCAAAGGTCATAGAGCATCTCTATGTTTGTAACCCTAATTTTCAAGCTTGGTCGACTATTTTTGCTTAAATTAATTACATAAATTGAAATATCACTTGGAAAATTATGAGATAAATTTTAGTAGGTTTCATGTGGTTAGAGAGGTTTATAAAAAATATCATGATGGTTTTAATAATTTTCTATATTTCTATAATTAATTAAATGTTTATATCTTGTATTAATTTTTAAATTAAATATTAATAAAATCAATTCCAAATTGTGTATAATAACTATGTCGACTCACTGTAAAAACTAAAAATTATTTGATTAAGTTTAGGTACTANATATCATGATGGTTTTAATAATTTTCTATATTTCTATAATTAATTAAATGTTTATATCTTGTATTAATTTTTTAAATTAAATATTAATAAAATCAATTCCAAATTGTGTATAATAACAATGTCGACTCACTGTAAAAACTAAAAATTATTTGATTAAGTTTAGGTACTCAAGTTGTTGTTATATGAAAAATTATATTTTTTCTACAAAAATGACTATATTAAATTAAATAGACTTGGAAAATTATGAAAAGTTGTTTTCTGATTTTGTTGTGGTGAGGGGCACTTAGNGTACTCAAGTTGTTGTTATATGAAAAATTATATTTTTTCTACAAAAATGACTATATTAAATTAAATAGACTTAGAAAATTATGAAAAGTTGTTTTCTGATTTTGTTGTGATCACGGGCACTTAAGAAAATAAAAAATATTTTGAAGAAAATACTTCATTTATAACTATATTTTAAATTAAAAATAATTAAAAATTCCAAAAATACAAAAATATTTCAAAATATGCCTAATGATTTCTTGATCACTTGGGACTCATTAAAAATATTTTTTTCTAATTTTTCTAAGTTAAAAATAGATTTTTAAAGGCCTAAAAATATATTTTTCTTATTTTTCATTAAAATAATTATAATAAATAAATTAAAAATCATAAAAATATAAAATAAATTTCTCTGAGTTCTCTAGACTGAGAGAGATTTAATAAAAATACAAAAAAATGTTTGTAATTAAAACATATTTTTTATTTAATTAAATCATTAAAAATCAATAAATAATTATAAAGTTAAATTAAAATTTAATTTTCAAAATCTTGGAATTTTATCTAAGTGTTTCTCTGACCTAAGGGAACCTCTAATAATTTTTTCCATAAATAAAAATCTCTACTTTGATTGATTAAATAAATTAATATTGAAAATCCTTTTTTTAAAATAAAATAATTATTTAAACTAAATTAAAATTAAAAAAACACATTTCTTCTCTCATGTTTTAATTAAACCATGGATAGGGTACTCTAAAATTTTCAAAGTCATTTGAATTATGCTTAATGAGTTATGAAGTGAAGGGCCCCAAGGGTAATATGGTAATTTTAGATTTTGGTTCATTAATCAATNAAACCATGGATAGGGTACTCTAAAATTTTCAAAGTCATTTGAATTATGCTTAATGAGTTATGAAGTGAAGGGACCCAAGGGTAATATGGTAATTTTAGATTTTGGTTCATTAATCAAAATTTAGGATTAACCGAAGGGAAAAATGGGTAATTTTGATCTTAATGGATACTTTTGTATGATTAAGATATAATAGGTAAAAGGTAGAAATCAATTTGTCACCTTACCATAATGAGAAAAAGATTATAATTTTATATATTATCGAGATTTGGAAGTTAATCAAAATCAAATGATTCTCAAGTAATGAGCTTAAGTTAGGGAGAAGATAATTCATCTATTTTAAGCCCACTATTATATATGATGATATGATATTTTAATAAGGTTACACACCACATAAAGTAAACTTTTAAAAATTGTCAATTATCCTATTGAAATTGTTAAGGGCTTGGTAGTGATCTAGGCTTGATATTTAAACTTATTTGATGAGATTTAGAAAGGAAACATGATTAATGGTAAAAAATNACCACCTAATTGAATCCAATTCAATCCTTTACTCAGTTAATGAGTCAATTTTCAATTATTTCTATTGTACTATTGTATTTTTTTGTTGTGCACCTATTCTTCTTTATATATCATATATCATATCCGTTCCCTTTTCTAGATGAATTATGACCCTTTTCACATTTAGGATTTACATATACAACCTATATTACTGTCAAGAGAGGGGACCAGGTCCTATATTCTTTCTTTTTATTTCTATATTAGATATTTCTATTTACTATTTATTATCTTTAATATCTTTATTATCTTTACTTTAAAATTTTTATAATTGAAATTTATTCATTCTAGAATTTCTTAATTCTAATTTAGAATTCTATTTCTATTCAATTTAATATTTATATATATATATATATATATATATATATATATTTATATATATATATATATATTGATTAAAAGAGTAGTGTGTGGCTCCTTACGCGTTCATAAAAAGAAAGGATACAGATATGAGGGAGGAATAGTGGATCCCTATCTAAAAATAAAAAAAAAAACATAATAAAATCCTTGGGGTTCCACAATTCACATTACAACTCCACGCAAAAGAAATAAAAAAGGTGACAAAAGTAAAGAACCCAAAAAAACCTATATACCCACAACATGTATACCAATAAAGAATAGTATACAAAAAAAAGACATAAGCATCAAATCTCAAAATATCAGTATATGAGAGCAGCAAAAATCTGCATAGCAGACTGTTAAATCGAGGTGGGGCAGTCAAGTAATCATCCAGACTTGTAAAAATAAGAGTAGCCCAAGTCCAAGGCAATAACAGATAATCACAAGCAAGCAAATTCCAGTCCTTAAAGCAGAAGAGTTCCTTAGTAAAGTGATGATCCGCAGGCCAAGGAAAACCTCCAGCATTCAGAAAACAGATTAGGCAAACAGTGCAGCTCATAGGTACCAGAGAACCTGCAGCAAGATTCAAAGTAGAGAGCAGGCAGTTCCATATAAAGTGTTGCAGGTTAGGAGCACATTCACCTTCCCCAAAATAAAGCCAACTAGCCCCACAAATATTCATAAAATTAAGTAATTTGAAAGAAATATAAGGGCTATAAAGGAAGAGCCAGCCAGACAGAACAAAAATCATGTTCTGTATCCAATTACTGAGAACAGAACCCAAAAATTCGTTCAATGAAAGTAAAACTGTAGTACCTTGCATCCTCCAAATCATCATATAAAGACTCGAGAAAGCCAAATATATATTTGGATAAATATAAATCTTAAGCATCCCAGCCAACCCGAAAGCAGAAGAAAACAATGTAAACCAGTAATGGATACCAAAAAAAGTCTCATGCGGTTCCAGAACTGAAGATGAAACAAGTTCAAGCAAAGTTCCAACCAATTACAGGCTAACACAAAACCACTATCNAACCTTCACAGATGAAGACTTGTTGCTCGGTACCATTGAACACTCTACATCTCTGGTAATATTGGCAGATTTATATTGTTCATAGTTTGGTAGATCCGGGAGCGTCACTTAACTTAATGAGTCTATGGACATTGTCATACTTAGATATTGAGGTTCAGGAGCTTACAGCCAATAAAATGATGCTAAGAGGATTTAATCAGAAGGGATAAAGAGCCTTTAGATCGATTACACTATTAACGAAAGTTGGAGAACTAGTAACAACCATAAAATTTCATATCATCGATGCAGAGACATCTTTGACGACCATGGATTCACGAGCATAACAAGGTTATGTCATCTTTGCACCAGTGCATCAAGTATTTTAAAGAAGGACAAGAACATTATATCAAAGGGGATTTACAACCAATTTTAGTTCATGAAGGAGGCATCTTACTACCACCTCTAAAGAAAATTGNAACCTTCACAGATGAAGACTTGTTGCTCGGTACCATTGAACACTCTACATCTCTGGTAATATTGGCAGATTTGTATTGTTCATAGTTTGGTAGATCCGGGAGTGTCACTTAACTTAATGAGTCTATGGACATTGGCATACTTAGATATTGAGGTTCAGGAGCTTACAGCCAATAAAATGATGTGAAGAGGATTTAATCAGAAGGGATAAAGAGCCTTTAGATCGATTACACTATTAACGAAAGTTGGAGAACTAGTAACAACCATAAAATTTCATATCATCGATGCAGAGACATCTTTGACGACCATGGATTCACGAGCATAACAAGGTTATGTCATCTTTGCACCAGTGCATCAAGTATTTTAAAGAAGGACAAGAACATTATATCAAAGGGGATTTACAACCAAGTTTAGTTCATGAAGGAGGCATCTTACTACGCACCTCTAAAGAAAATTATCTTTTCTCATGAAATTATGGCAAATGAAGTGGAAGATTCAGAAGAATCACAAAGAAGTGGCCATTAAACTCTGCTTCAAAGATCTACTACCATTCCTTCACAACGAGCTGGTAGCAGTTCTTTCGGCCCATACACCTGAGATCGAGGTCGGGGACGTGGACGATGAAGAACCAACATGATTGTTGAATGAACTAGGCCGACCATCAACATCAACATGGAATAAAGTTTTGATGAAGAAAGCTCCGTGGAGGAAATGATGATGATAAAACAGAAAAAACCTCAGTACAAGATTTCCTTGGAAGATGTGGAGAAAAGTTAATATGAGTCGATGTATGATCAAATAAACCACTATGTGCATGCCATGACCTTTACTCCAATCTACCCTCAAAAGATTGAGAGTTTAGAAGTCAAGGAATTCTGTAGTGTTGGTTCAAAGCCGATCAAGTTTTACCATGCTTCCCTTTCTACTAGTTCTAAAAATCATGTAAATTTGGAAGAGGATTTTAATGAATTAAGGGAATTATTGATCCCGACTTTTTGTATATATGTTAATTGTGATTTCTGTGATTAGATGCTTAATTTTCTTAATCATAATTCTTTTCTTTGCAACAAAGCCAAAAACTTGACCCAAACTAAAAGCTAGCTAAATTCTTTACTATGAAGCAAATAAAATAAAAGTTAGAATATCTAAATATGGGATACTACACAAGAATGCATATCGTTTTCAAGCAATATCGGACTTTTTGATTAAGCCCCAAATATCAAACCCATATTNGCGGGATGAAACATTTAAATAATTCTTCTTCTCAAAATTGAATCCAAACTGTAGGATAGCTTGGGAAGTCACCGAGGTTCTTCTCAGGATCTATGACATCTCCTAGTTCTTCTCTCTTTAAATTCCATAACAATTGTTCCATGTTTAAGTGATTCCCCTTTCACACCACTTTGTTTGATCTTTTGAAAAGTCATACCCTTTGAAATTCTTAAAGACAATCNGCGGGATGAAACATTTAAATAATTCTTCTTCTCAAAATTGAATCCAAACTGTAGGATAGCTTGGGAAGTCACTGAGGTTCTTCTCAGGATCTATGACATCTCCTAGTTCTTCTCTCTTTAAATTACATAACAAATGTTCCATGTTTAAGCGATTCCCCTTTCACACCACTTTGTCTGATCTTTTGAAAAGTCATACCCTTTGAAATTCTTAAAGACAATATCCCCTGATTTTTATCAAGAGTTTTATTAAGTGACTTCAATTATCTAAGATGTAGTTAACTATAGAAGCTTGTCCTTACAGGAAACTTTTAAGAAACCAGCTTAATACAAGCCCTATTTAATTTTTTTATATTAAATAGGGGAACTTGTCAGTCAACATAAGAAAAATNCCCCTGATTTTTATCAAGAGTTTTATTAAGTGACTTCAATTATCTAAGATGTAGTTAACTATAGAAGCTTGTTCTTACAAGAAACTTTTAAGAAATCAGCTTAATATAAACCCTATTTAATTTTTTTATATTAAATAGGGGAACTTGTCAGTCAACATAAGAAAAAATGGCTTTTTCGTAGACTTAAATAGATGTAATAACTTCAGTTTATTTAATTGAGTCTCACCACTAAGTAGTGTGTTTATCCTTCGGGATAGATTCATTGCTTGTGGTGTTGGGCTCATTTATTTAAACTACTGAGGATATGAGAATGGTTCGGTCTTGTNAACTTCAGTTTATTTAATTGAGTCTCACCACTAAGTAGTGTGTTTATCCTTCGGGATAGATTCATTGCTTGTAGTGTTGGGCTCATTTATTTAAACTACTGAGGATATGAGAATGGTTCGGTCTTGAATTTTCAAAACTTAAGATATTAAATTCCAAAATTATATATATAAATTAACTTAAATTGGGTGTCGGGATATCCATTATGGCAACCGACAACTTCCATTTTGGTGACTCCGCTGGGGAGCAGTTTCTTTCTCCATTTAAAATAGGGAATCTTGTCTTCATAGATCGTTAATGTGTCCATGTCCCTCATGGACCCGATTACCCTTCTTCTTTTGATATTTGTCACCCATTTCTTTCTTGGGTGAGTACTATCAACTCTTTCAGACTTCAGGACTGTTTGTTCAGTAACCCTTGAACAAAGAGATTCAGAAGTTCATTAGGACTTTTGTTTCTTGTATGGGGTCGAACCCCCGATAGGTTTGTTGGTGGACTAGTTCTGTCTGAGAAGTGTGCGTTGTGAAGTTGGTCCCGCACTAGGTCCTAAACTTTATTTCTCTCCTCTTGTCTTTTCAAGTTTGATTTGCTACTTTAAAAATTAAATCAAATTGTTGTGTGCTTGGTTAACTTTAACCTTTTAATTAATTAAATTCCTCTACATTTAATTTACTTTACTAAATTTTAAAGTCTTCATAAACTTAAAAAAATTGAATGAAGACTTGCACAGTTTACATATCAGCCCTTGTTAATTTTTAGTGTTCGCACTAGAATTATAAGGTATTTGCCAAATAACTAGCNTTAATTTACTTTACTAAATTTTAAAGTCTTCATAAACTTAAAAAAATTGAATGAAGACTTGCACAGTTTACAGATCAGCCCTTGTTAATTTTTAGTGTTCGCACTAGAATTATAAGGTATTTGCCAAATAACTAGACCCATACCTTTCTTTTTGAAGTTGCGGCAATGGTGTTTCTTACACTCACTTTCTCCTACAACCTCCCAACTAACTGTGATGCTCGTAATGTCACTCCCACCATCAAGTTTGGAGTCAAATTTGATGAACTCAAAGTTGTGTTTGGAAAAGCCCCATTTATCATAATGAAATTTGTCGCACTGGAAGTAGAGGAGCCGTCTGTGGAATTCAACCTGAACTGTCCTCAAGATTTTCCTTCTTGCAAGAAGGTCNTTGGAGTCAAATTTGATGAACTCAAAGTTGTGTTTGGAAAAGCCCCATTTATCATAATGAAATTTGTCGCACCGGAAGTAGAGGAGTCGTCTGTGGAATTCAACCTGAACTGTCCTCAAGATTTTCCTTCTTGCAAGAAGGTGAAAACTACTACTACCTCTGCACATGTTAAGTATGTTGTTCTCTTTTCTGTCAAAGGAAAGGAGGTTATGATTGTTTAAGATACAACTAGAGAATTTACCATTCCGCCGTTGGTGTTTGAAATTTGATCATGTTCAAAGTGTATACCATTAACTCGGTCTCAGAGAAAAAATCACAGTCAAAGGATTCGTAAGGTTGCTAAGGCCCAGATGTTGGAAAAGGTACCCGTTGCTGATTTCACTTATCAAGAGAAACTTAGATTGCTTGAAATCTCTCTGCTTCTATGAGGGAGTAGGTTCCACCCATTAATGGATACTAATGGGTATGAAAGTATTCAAAATATTATTGCTACCTTACCGTTGTTTCATGATCGTGATGAGGAGAAGGACAAGCCTACTCCAATCACCAAAGTTTGTACAANTCAAAGGAAAGGAGGTTATGATTGTTTAAGATACAACTAGAGAATTTACCATTCCGCCGTTGGTGTTTGAAAATTAACTCGGTCTCAGAGAAAAAATCACAGTCAAAGGATTCGAAAGGTTGCTAAGGCCCAGATGTCGGAAAAGGTACCCGTTGCTGATTTCACTTATCAAGAGAAACTTAGATTGCTTGAAATCTCTCTGCTTCTAAGAGGGAGTAGGTTCCACCCATTAATGGACACTAATGGGTATGAAAGTATTCAAAATATTGTTGCTACCTTACCGTTGTTTCATGATCGTGATGAGGAGAAGGACAAGACTACTCCAATCACCAAAGTTTGTACAGTATTCTAGAGGTTGGCCGTTAAAGAAGGATGTTCAATTATTGAACTGCTTAAGTGAGTAGGATGTGTCGTGTCTCCTTGAATAAATAAAGAGATTTTGAAATCTGTCAGAGCTGCTTGATGGTCTCAAAGATCAACTGAAGTTTTGCCAGCTTGCGTTCCCTTTAGATTAAGTCAAGGAGATCGAATTAGTGCTAGTATCACTACCACTGATTTTGTCACCGCTGCAGCTGCAAGATCTGCAGGACGTCTACCGACCAAGTCACAAATGGGTCTGATGATACCAGTAGTTGTTTCTCATAAGAGTGCCCCAAAGAAGGAGCAAATAAAGAAGTCACCAGGTATTATTATTAGTCTGCATCGCAGGGAGCATGCCTCTCTCCGACATGTCGATGCCTTTGTTGAGACACCCCATCTCAATACATCACCTTCAAAGAAGAGGGTATGGGTACCCAAGGTCGTTGTACCAATACAGTTCAATGAGCTCGTACAGTGAGATTGTGGAATGAAGCAAGGGTCTGAAGTATTAGACATAGTTGCAACTATTGCCACCGAGTTTAATGAACAAGCAGAGGATATTCAGGAAAGTCTTCCAGATCTCAAAATGGTTTAGGAGGCGATAATTGAAGAAAAAGTTGAAAAACTCAAGACTGAGATTTTTGAGTTAGCCAAAGAGCATGGAGTGGTTATTGATGATGATGCAGATTTTGATTTTAACTATTAACTCGATGAAGACTTTATGGATATTCATGTCATCGAAACAAGAGCTGGCACATCTGTACGCAATGCCCAACCTCTTGTTGAAGGGAACACCGTGGATGACTTATGTAGAGTTTTTCTATTAAAAGATGAACAAATTAGTCGGATGGAGAAGTGAATGGAAGAGATGGCTACCACTATGGCCGCCATGGCTACACTTCACCGACAGTCTCAATCTCAAATTTTAGCTTCTCTAGAAGTTAACCAGTCAGAGATAGTCCACATTATAGATGAAAGGAGAGAAGTTGTCTCTGCCAACAAAGATGATTAGCAAAAGAAGGATTCTCCACCAATGATTAGCAAAAGAAGGATTCTCCACCAAGTGTAATATCATAAAAAGATATTAAATAGCTTGTCAAATAATAAGTTCAAGAGGCCTTAGCCCAATATAAGGGTAGTTCATTGATTTCAAAGGGTCGACCTTACCTGGAGGAGTTCAATGTCGTGCCCTACCCTAGGGGTTTAATGTCTCCAAACTTTAAGAAGTTCAATGGGACCGAAAATCCCAGACAGCATGTAGCTCATTTTCTAGCTAGTTGTGGCGACACCATAGATGATGAAGCCTTAGTCTTCTGTTAGTTTGTCAGCAGCCTATCAGGGATAGCATTTGATTGGTATGTTGAATTTCTTAACGGATCAATGAGGACATTCGCCAAATTGGAACAGTTGTTCATGAAAAGTGTTGGAGCACAACAACATGTTTCTATTGGAGATCTCATAGTGGAAAGGTAGAAGCCTAATGAGACTATAATAAATTATATCTTGATGTGGAAAAACCTAAGCATGAAATGTGAGCCTCAACTATAGGAACAATATGCAATTGAGATTCTACTCAAAAGCATCCATGGACTGGTTGCTTTCATGCTTAAGGGACTCACCATCAAGTCCTTCGAGAAGCTACTAAGCAAAGCCAGNTCCATTATGGCAACCGACAACTTCCATTTTGGTGACTCCGCTGGGGAGCAGTTTCTTTCTCCATTTAAAATAAGGAATCTTGTCTTCATAGATCGTTAATGTGTCCATGTCCCTCATGGAACCGATTACCCTTCTTCTTTTGATATTTGTCACCCATTTCTTTCTTGGGTGAGTACATTCAACTCTTTCGGACTTCAGGACTGTTTGTTCAGTAACCCTTGAACAAAGAGATTCAAAAGTTCATTAGGACTTTTGTTTCTTGTATGGGGTCGAACCCCCGATAGGTTTGTTGGTGGACTAGTTCTGTCTGAGAAGTGTGCGTTGTGAAGTTGGTCCCGCACTAGGTCCTAAACTTTATTTCTCTCCTCTTGTCTTTTCAAGTTTGATTTGCTACTTTAAAAATTAAATCAAATTGTTGTGTGCTTAGTTAACTTTAACCTCTTAATTAATTAAATTCCTCTACATTTAATTTACTTTACTAAATTTTAAAGTCTTCATAAACTTAAAAAAATTGAATGAAGACTTGCACAGTTTACATATCAGCCCTTGTTAATTTTTAGTGTTCGCACTAGAATTATAAGGTATTTGCCAAATAACTAG
>JXCR01128377.1:516659-534889 GCA_002079205.1 Phalaenopsis hybrid cultivar | reverse complement strand
TTTAAAATCATCAAAACTTCTTCCAACATTAAAGTCTCTTACTTCACACAACTTCCTTTCAATACTTAATCACTTATCATTTTAAGGGAAAAGGTAAAGAATTCAGCCCATAGGGAGGACTGAGCTCTGAAACCAGTCCAAATACCATGAAATCACCTAAATCAAGACATGGACCAAAGGTCCCCAAACTTAAGGGATCTTATTTCCAAAAATGCACATGCTTAAGATATCTTTGCCAAATCAAAGCACATTTGCATTAAATTGTTGTGATGGATTCCTCTGGGTTCCCTGAGCTCCTAGCCACCTCCCCCTAGCCGGCCAGCCAGGCTAGTGTCTGAAAAAGCCAAAAACTGAGAGCCACCCTCTTCGCACCTCACCCAAATCAAACCCAGAGGCCAGCTCATCCAAATCAAACTATGGAGCTCTTCTGTCCTCCACCNTGGATTCCTCTGGGTTCCCTGAGCTCCTAGCCACCTCCCCCTAGCCGGCCAGCCAGGCTAGTGTCCGGAAAAGCCCAAAACTGAGAGCCACCCTCTTCGCACCTCACCAAAATCAAACCCAGAGGCCAGCTCATCCAAATCAAACTATGGAGCCCTTCTGCCCTCCACTTAAGCACCACAATGCACCCAAACTTATGCCCTGAGAGCCATCCCATTGCCATTTTTATAAAAACTCACCTCCCACGGCCATGGGAGGTGTGCTAAAATTTCCTTAGAGATGCCTCTCCAAACTTCACACAGAGCTTCCCTAAGATCCCTCAGTGCATTCCAACCATTTTCCCTCACCCATTCCTAANCTCTCCAAACTTCACACAGAGCTTCCCTAAGATCCCCTCAGTGCATTCCAACCATTTTACCTCACCCATTCCTAGTGTCGGAGTTCAATTTTGAGCTTGAAACCTTGCCGGAAACCAGGACATATCCCAATACACCTCCACACTCCATCAAACACAAATTAACTTCACCCACACCTTCACAATAGTAAAAAAAGCTAAAGCCTCANTCTTTTCTCATGAAATTATGGCAAATGAAGTGGAAGATTCAGAAGAATCACAAAGAAGTGGCCATTAAACTCTGCTTCAAAGATCTACTACCATTCCTTCACAACGAGCTGGTAGCAGTTCTTTCGGCCCATACACCTGAGATCGAGGCCGGGGACGTGGACGATGAAGAACCAACATGATTGTTGAATGAACTAGGCCGACCATCAACATCAACATGGAATAAAGTTTTGATGAAGAAAGCTCCGTGGAGGAAATGATGATGATAAAACAGAAAAAACCTCAGTACAAGATTTCCTTGGAAGATGTGGAGAAAAGTTAATATGAGTCGATGTATGATCAAATAAACCACTATGTGCATGCCATGACCTTTACTCCAATCTAACCTCAAAAGATTGAGAGTTTAGAAGTCAAGGAATTCTGTAGTGTTGGTTCAAAGCCGATCAAGTTTTACCATGCTTCCCCTTCTACTAGTTCTAAAAATCATGTAAATTTGGAAGAGGATTTTAATGAATTAAGGGAATTATTGATCCCGACTTTTTGTATATATGTTAATTGTGATTTCTGTGATTAGATGCTTAATTTTCTTAATCATAATTCTTTTCTTTGCAACAAAGCCAAAAACTTGACCCAAACTAAAAGCTAGATAAATTCTTTACTATGAAGCAAATAAAATAAAAGTTAGAATATTTAAATATGGGATACTACACAAGAATGCATATCGTTATCAAGCAATATCGGACTTTTTGATTAAGCCCCAAATATCAAACCCATAGGNAGAACTTCAACCATAGGGTCACCTGATTTGATTTTATAACTTGACACACTAGATAACTCAAACTTGTCGCGGTAAAGAGCTTGGAGCTAGCTTGGTGGGCAGCACGGCCATCTTCAATAGCAAAACTTGTCTTCCCCAGCTAAGCCAATCTTCCTTCCTTAGACTTAAACAACAAAGCCATAGGACTTCGAGGTTTCTTTCTTATGTAACGTAAATCCTCACCTTATCTTTAGGCCTTTGTATAGCCCTGCTATATAATACAAGCCCTAACTCGTCTTAGGATTTCGAGGTTGTCGTTCATCACGACCTAAATCCTGTCATCTTTCAGGCTATTTGTGTGATCATTTCACACGAATGTAAGCCCTAACTAATAAAATTGACAGGATAAAACACCTGAATACTTCTCCTCAAAACTGAAGCCCAACATTAGGATAGCTTAGGAAGTCACCGGGTTTCTCCTCTGAATCCATAACATCCCTAGTTCCTCTTCTTTTGGATTCCACAACAAAATGTTCCAAATTTGAATAAATCCCCTTTCACACCTCTATGTCTGATTTCGTTAAAGAGCCCTACCCTTTGAAATTCCTTGAAGATAATATTCTTTGATTTTTATTGAGAGTCTTCTTAGGTAGCTTTGGTCATTTAAGATGTAATTAACTATAGGGGCTTTCCCTTATAGAAAGCATGTCCGAACCCAGCTTAATACAAACCCTATTTAATCTTTATATTAAATAGGGGAACTTTTCGGCAAATACAAAGGTTTTGGAGACCAAATGGACGTCATACTTTTTTTAGTTTATTTGATCGAGCCTCATCCTCAAGTCATGTGTTTATCCCTCGGGATAGATACAAGATTTGAGGTACAGTGCTCTTTCATTTTAAAACTATGAAAGCTTGATTTCATACTTCAACATCTTTCTGAAGTGGATGACGGGATTTCAATTCCGGCGACCGACAGCTTCTTACGGAAAAGTCCCCACAAACCAACCCGAAATAACGCCTACAAGGAATTTTTACATCCTAAATATACAAGTACAAAAATTAAAAATGAGTAAAAATTAAATTGATCAAATTTTAACTTACTTAACAATTGAGATTCATTAGACTTCTATGTAGTGGAGAATAACAAAAAAGCAAATAAACACACTAACAAACATACACAACTGCAGAATATCTGGTTGTAAATTGAAAATTTTAAACATGAAGTNTAAGAGATAGTCCACATTATAGATGAAAGGAGAGAAGTTGTCTCTGCCAACAAAGATGATTAGCAAAAGAAGTATTCTCCACCAAGTGTAATATCATAAAAGGATATTAATAAGCTTGTCGAATAATAAGTTCAAGAGGCCTTAGCCCAATATAAGGGTAGTTCATTGATTTCAAAGGGTCGACCTTACCTGGAGGAGTTCAATGTCGTGCCCTACCCTAAGGGTTTAATGTCTCCAAACTTTAATAAGTTCAACGGGACCGAAAATCCCAGACAGCATGTAGCACATTTTCTAGCTAGTTGTGGCAACACCATAGATGATGAAGCCTTAGTCTTCTGTTAGTTTGTCAGCAGCCTATCAGGGATAGCATTTGATTGGTATGTTGAATTTCTTAACGGATTAATGAGGACATTCGCCAAATTGGAACAGTTGTTCATGAAAAGTGCTGGAGCACAACAACATGTTTCTATTGGAGATCTCATAGTGGAAAGGTAGAAGCCTAATGAGATTATAATAAATTATATCTTGATGTGGAAAAACCTAAGCATGAAATGTGAGCCTCAACTATAGGAACAATATGCAATTGAGATTCTACTCAAAAGCATCCATGGACAGGTTGCTTTCATGCTTAAGGGACTCACCATCAAGTCCTTTGAGAAGCTACTAAGCAAAGCCAATAGTCTACAAGAGGAAATTAAGCATATGGATTCCCAAGAAAAGTCAGAAAAGTTCAGGATAACCAGAGTATTCAAGAAGAAGTTTGGAACTGTGGCAATAATTTATAAGGGAAAATAGCTAATAAATATTTAGTTAGAGCATTCTCATCAGAGTTCCCAGCAGGTTTCACAGCACACTCAGCCTCACCAACAGACATAGCAGTATGGCCAGTCTAATCAGCAGCCACACCAGCGAGGACTGCACCAAGCAGAGAGTAGATGGGGTCTGACTCTTTCATAATGAAAGAAGAGAGTATATTCAAAGATGAGGCTATGTCAATGATGTTCAGAAACTTAATGAAGAAGCTCGAGTTCAGATTGCCTGAACCAAAGAAGCTAAAAGAAGCTGATAAGAAAGAGCATCCCATTTTTTTCCTTATCACTGAATGTTAGGACATACAATAGAGGGTTGTTTCATTCTCAAGAGAAGAAAATATAACCATCCTGAAGGAATATTTAAAAGAACTTCAAAGAGGTTCTATAAATATGATTTGGCTAAGCTAATCACTCTGATAGATACTTATTTTGAGAAAGATGAATGGAGCATAGTTTGGAACAATTCATCCAAGAAAATATTCGATCAGATTCAAACCGCTTGAGCGCAGGCATCCGTTCATATTCTATAGCCTGTCCAGTCCAAGATGGAGATTTCACCAGAGAAATTGCTGCAACTAGAGAAGAAGAAGAATGATGTCATGATGATCGATAGTGCAAGGGATAGGATAGAGGATGCCTCTATTAGATTGGTTGTCTCAGATTTGAGGAAGAAAATCCTCAAACCCCTCACAATGTATGATTATCTTTTTCCCTCACCGGGGTCTTATGAATATAATGATAATGATTTCAGCTATGTGCTAACTGTTTCTAGTGATAACGTAACTGAGTTTGGCCAATCTAACTCTGATCTCAATTCCCAAACTGATCCTCAAATCTTACTTAAGACTGATGAACCCGTTCATGATAACGAAGAAGATATCGACAACATCAGTTACGATAGCGTCTTGAGTGAGGAACCAGTCCTTGAGTGTCACGGTACACCGCTTGCCATCAGCATGGATTTCTTTGAAGTAGAAGAGACACTGAATGTTTTGCGTACAAAATCTCAAGCCAAATTAAAAATCATGGAAATAAATCTAAGAAGTGGGAAGGTATTACATTCAAGAATAGCTCTAGTGGATAAAGGAAAGTAAATAGTCACCCGAGAAAAGTTGCCTCCACCTTTGCCAGAGGAAGAGCCACATAACCAAGTAAAGATTGGAGGACTATACAAAGTGTATTATAACGTGCTAGCTCATCTTAGAAGGTTACCGACCAAACTAAGCATCCACGACACTCTGATCCTGTCAAAGGAGATGAGAGAGTCTCTGGTTACAGCTTTGCTTGATCCAAAGATTTGCTTATCTCAATTCTCATAAGAAGTTTGTTCATTAAAAGGATAGCCTAGGATAACCTTCACAGATGAAGACTTGTTGCTCGGTACCATTGAACACTCTACATCTCTGGTAATATTGGCAGATTTATATTGTTCATAGTTTGGTAGATCCGGGAGCGTCACTTAACTTAATGAGTCTATGGACATTGTCATACTTAGATATTGAGGTTCAGGAGCTTACAGCCAATAAAATGATGCTAAGAGGATTTAATCAGAAGGGATAAAGAGCCTTTAGATCGATTACACTATTAACGAAAGTTGGAGAACTAGTAACAACCATAAAATTTCATATCATCGATGCAGAGACATCTTTGACGACCATGGATTCACGAGCATAACAAGGTTATGTCATCTTTGCACCAGTGCATCAAGTATTTTAAAGAAGGACAAGAACATTATATCAAAGGGGATTTACAACCAATTTTAGTTCATGAAGGAGGCATCTTACTACCACCTCTAAAGAAAATTATCTTTTCTCATGAAATTATGGCAAATGAAGTGGAAGATTCAGAAGAATCACAAAGAAGTGGCCATTAAACTCTGCTTCAAAGATCTACTACCATTCCTTCACAACGAGCTGGTAGCAGTTCTTTCGGCCCATACACCTGAGATCGAGGCCGGGGACGTGGACGATGAAGAACCAACATGATTGTTGAATGAACTAGGCCGACCATCAACATCAACATGGAATAAAGTTTTGATGAAGAAAGCTCCGTGGAGGAAATGATGATGATAAAACAGAAAAAACCTCAGTACAAGATTTCCTTGGAAGATGTGGAGAAAAGTTAATATGAGTCGATGTATGATCAAATAAACCACTATGTGCATGCCATGACCTTTACTCCAATCTAACCTCAAAAGATTGAGAGTTTAGAAGTCAAGGAATTCTGTAGTGTTGGTTCAAAGCCGATCAAGTTTTACCATGCTTCCCCTTCTACTAGTTCTAAAAATCATGTAAATTTGGAAGAGGATTTTAATGAATTAAGGGAATTATTGATCCCGACTTTTTGTATATATGTTAATTGTGATTTCTGTGATTAGATGCTTAATTTTCTTAATCATAATTCTTTTCTTTGCAACAAAGCCAAAAACTTGACCCAAACTAAAAGCTAGATAAATTCTTTACTATGAAGCAAATAAAATAAAAGTTAGAATATTTAAATATGGGATACTACACAAGAATGCATATCGTTATCAAGCAATATCGGACTTTTTGATTAAGCCCCAAATATCAAACCCATAGGGATAAATACAAAATGCAACTTCATAAAACAAAAGAAATTAGATAACAAAATACTGCTTAGCAACATATTCTTACTTAAAATCTAGATGCTAAAATATGAATGAAAGTTCAATTCTTTTTGTTAATTTTTTTTTATAAATTAAAATAAAGTAGGAAACTAATTAACTTAACTAAGTACTTGTAAGATGAAGGCAATATAAATAAAATATATTTTTTCTTATCATGAATCAGTAACAAGTATAGAAATTTGGTTGTGGAAGTAATCTAATTGTGTTGTGTCAAACAGAAGCAATAATATTTTTTACCCTTACTAGAGAAGCTATAAAGAAAATTGGCTAATCTATAGTTTAAATAATTCTAAAGACTGATTAGGTATGGAAGATACTAGCTCTCAATCTAGAGTTCCCTCTTCTCCCTCCACCTGGAGGCTAACGTCTCGTATCAAAACCTAAAACTATAAATCTAATTAGAGGCTTTATCACTCTAAAGTCCTCTAATTCTACACCCTTCAAAGTTTTTTTCCCTATTTATTTGCACTCAACCCCATGAACTACATTCTCATCCATGAAATCAAATGTGATTCCTCTCATTTGTTGACTGACATAATACCATCTCGGTTCTTACATGTTCTCACAAAAAGTATTAACATCTTAATTGGCCAAATTAAGAAGTAAATGAAGTACAAGGTTTAAAATCATCAAAACTTCTTCCAACATTAAAGTCTCTTACTTCACACAACTTCCTTTCAATACTTAATCACTTATCATTTTAAGGAAAAAGGTAAAGAAAACTACTCACAAATTCATGGAGAAAACACAACCACAATTGAGTTCAAAAGTAGATTCATGCACACAAATAAGAAACCCAAATTAAAACCAAATATAGTCACAAAGATAAAAACTTATCTCAAATTCCTCTCCACAAAATGTTTTGAAGTTCCTTTGATTTCTCTTCACTCAGAATACAAACTAAAACTCAAAATAAAATAAAAGTTGGTCCGCGGTAGTGGCGATTACTTGGATGAATGATGGTTGTTAGATGTGCATTGGCCTCCTCCTTTGATGATCCAAGTCTTCTTTTATAAAATCCAAGAGGTTCCTTGGTGTCTCTTCAAAATGTTTCTCCATTCAATGAAACTTCTAGAAGTTGCCTCCTTTCAAAAACTAATTGGATGAATTTTTGTGTCCATTAACTATTTCACATTTTTACCAAGGGTTGCTCCAAACACCTCTTCAAAAAAGTTCATCCAAATTGAATGAATCATCAAATAACTACTTTTGGCGCTTAAGCACGGGGAACCGGGTGCTTAGGCACAGCTCTCTCTGAATAACTGGCGCGTAAGCGTCAGTCCTGAGTGATTAGGCCCCTCAGTTCATTTTTTTTGCACTTTCTTCTTTTTTGCTCCAAATTTGATCCTATTTCACTTCTTTTACCACATTTTATCCATTTGATTGCACCTGATAGAAAAACACACAAATGTCTTTCATTAAAGCACAATATCTCAAAAATAGGTATGAAAATGTGTATAAAAAGTCTATATATTTTTAGTGTATCACAATCCCCCAAACTTAAAATATTATTTGTCCTCAAGTGACACTTCATTCTTTTAAAACTAAATAAGTAGATGATGTATATGAGTTTCTTTAAGAATTTCTAAAATTTTAATGTAGAAATATAGAAGTCCAATTTATAAAAAATATTAGTGAATGAGACCAACTTAGAGTTTAAAAATTTTAATGTAAAGAAGTCTGAAAATATGAGTTTTTATCTAACTCAGAAATATTGTAAATTTTCCAAATATAGAGTTTAGGCGCTTTATCTTCTCCACTTAAAAATTTTTATTAAGCATAATTTTACTTACTATATTATATCCTTAAGCTTAATAGTTTCTCAAGTTTTATACTTTAAAAAGATCAAATGTGGAACAATTTTTTTATTAGGCACTAATCCTCAAGCTTCTCCTCCCTTTTTCAAGTTTTCTTTTCTTTTTTTTCTTTTCTTTTTTTCTTTTTCTTTTATTTTTTCTCTTCTTTTCTTTTTTCTGGCATGGATTACTTTATCAGGATAGGCCTTTAATGATTTTGAATTTCACTCTTCCTTTCCTAAAGCAATGAGTTGATATATTTCCTTCACTTAAAACCATAATAATAGGTTTGGAAAATTACATTCAATAAAAGCAATTTAAGTTTTGAAAATAAAAGTCTAACTCTTCTACATTTCTCAAAAAATACAATTTCTTCTACTAAAGATAGTTACACAATATTTATCATTTCCACATTTAAAAATTTAACTTTAAGTTTTTCTTCATTACTATAAATTTTAAAAAAAAATCTCTTACTTATTTCTATACTCAAAATTTTACTTCCCTAATATAACTTCATATACATGATCATTTTTCTTCAAATCAAAATTAAATTTATTTTAAATACATTTGAGAACACATAAATTTCAAGTCTTTAGAAAATTTTTCATCCTCCCCCAAACTTAAATTTTTAATAGAATAAAACATTTTTGCATCATATATAAATAGGCAAGAATGAAAAACTAAAAATACATGCTAACAGGAATATTGACCTCAATTTTGGTTGAGGTTTAGTTTTTTTTTCCTCTTTAGTAGTCTAGGGTCTAGCCATAAGACTTTTCCTGTTGACTATTCCTAGAAAACTAGACATGGAACCCTTACCATTAGATATTGTTAAATCTCTTACACTAACTTGAAGTTCCACATATTGCTCTCAACCTCTAAATACTTAGTAGGTGGGGTCACTGTAGGTGAAACTCAAGATGAGTCACCCTTAAGATTGCTGGACCTTAAGGTTGACCCTGGGTGTTGGTCTGGAGCTAATTCACTCACTACTCTCATCTACACTCATCTACACTCACAATCACTCACAACCCTGAACTCAAATTTCTAGCCCGGACCCCTTGATCTTTTGGGATACTCATGTAGATGGTCCCCTAAACCTACTAGCCCTAGGGCTAAGGTTTAGCTAAGACCACTATGTCGAGGACCCAAATTGGGATTTCCATTGATCCATGGCTTGTTGGTGATAACTCGTACCTCAACTCTACCAAAATACCCATCTTGGCCTTTTAACACTAAAACACCCCCAAATTACCAAAATACCCCTCTTGGACCCAAAATTCCAAAACTTCCCAAAAAATCCTAATAAATTCCAAATATTTCCAATTTCATTTATCTCAACTACCACATGACCCAATTTGGCCAATTTGACCATCTTTAAACAAAATCCCTAAATTACCCTCTAAAGACTCAAATTTCCCCAAATCCAACTCAAATGTCCATCAATTTGATCTCAATTGAGCCCAATTACAATACTAAACTCAAACTCACTTTTGATATGATCAAATTAAACCAAATCCAAGCTCAACTGGTCCATTATTTGAGCCCAATTTTGATTTGGGTCAAAACCCCAATTTTAACCATATGACTTAATCTCACCAAATTGAACCCATAACTTAGTTAATTAGCCTCAATTAATGTTGAAAAAACTTTATAATGTTCCTATACATCAAATTCAACCATCAATTGGCATTTGTGAAGTCTCAAATTCATTTGATTTTGGCCTAAATCCAATATTCCCAAACTAGCCCCAAAATTGGCTAAGTCCCCAAATTTCACCCAATTGATTTCCTTAACCTCCAAATTGGCATCCAATTAATCTTGGAAATAGTAAGTCCCCAAATTTCACCCAATTGATTGCCTTAACCTCAAAATTGGCATCCAATTCATGTTTTAAACTCTTCATGAGGTCCCTATTGACCATTTAAAATAATCAATTTGAACATAGCCCAAGGCTAACCCAACCTAGACCAACCTATTGACTATTTATTTGATTTCCTTAACCCCCAAATTGGCATCCAATTCATGTTGAAAACTCTTCATGAGGTCCCTATTGACCATTAAAAAGTCCCTAAATTTCACCCAATTGATTGCCTTAACCTACAAATTGGCATCCAATTCATGTTGAAAACTCTTCATGAGGTCCCTATTGACAATTTACAACAATAATTTTGGAACTTAGCCCAAGGCTAACCCAAGCTAGACCCAAACCTAGCTCAACATGACCAAATTGATTAAAGTTCAAAGTTCCTTCAAATTGACCCCCCAATTGAACCTAGCCCAACATGACCAAATTGTAAAGTTCAAAATTCCCTCAAATTGACCCTCCAATTGGACTCAAAACCCCTTCCATCCTTCATCAAAGTTGTTCCTTATGATCATATACACCAAATCAAACAATTATTTGGGCTAATTGACATGGCTAACCTAGCCCAAATCCAAGTTTTGGTCATTTGTACCCACTTTGACCCATGCACCNTAGTGTGGACGGGCACGGGATCATTCTATCGGGGATGATGACGAGGAGTCGTTCGATCAAGCGTGTATCAAATGGACAGGGGAGATCGAGTCGGACAGCGCTTCGGAACATAAACTGCGGGCCGAGTCAGCAGCTATGTAGACGGCGGCGTCTAACCAGAGCGCGCCATGCATGCCTTCAAAGATGCCTAGGATCTAGTTNGACAGCGCTTCGGAACATAAACTGCGGGCCGAGTCAGCAGCTATGTAGACGGCGGCGTCTAACCAGAGCGCGTCACGCATGTCTTCGAAGCTGCCTAGGATCTAGTTAGCACGCTTGGTTTAAATAGATAAATAGGGCTTTTCCTATTTATTTAAATGCCTTAACTTAGAAAATACATAACTTTGTGTAGAAAAATTACAAAAATAAAATAAAAATACCCACTTCCTCAGTGAACAAAGGAGAGNATTTAAATACCCTTAACTTAGAAAATACATAACTTTGTGTAGAAAAATTATAAAAATAAAATAAAAATACCCACTTCCTCAGTGAACAAAGGAGAACAATGTGGAATAAATTTCAAGTCCATTTGATGCATATTTTATTTTTAATTAATTAAACACTATTTGAGATCATTTGATTCTCCATGCATAATGGCACATCACCTTAGCTTGAAATTTTAGCATGTTGTAGCCTCTGTCAGGGGAAGTATTCTCTAATTTTTCCAAAGTCAAAGGAGGTTCCTATATAGAGACTCATATTTTTCAAGTTATTTCACATTATTTCCTTAAATAATCATGGAAATTAACATATTGATTATAAAATCCTAAGAAAATTTTAGAAGGTCCACCATGACTAGAAAAACCTTTGGAAATAATTTCGTAGGTCAAGTCATTTAAAATATCCATAAATTTTACAAATACTAAATCACTAAGATAATTAATTTTGAAAAATTTAAACATTTAAATGACTTTATTTTTTATCTCCACTGTGATCTATTATCCAGAGAACTCATCATAAAAATTTCATAATATTTTGAGTTCATTTGACACCTTAAGTTGAATTTTAAAGATAAATATCACTTTTAACACTTAAATAATTTTTAAAAATCAAAATATAACTCAAAAAAATTATGAAACTTAGTCNAATTTCATAGGTCAAGTCATTTAAAATATCCATAAATTTTACAAATACTAAATCACTAAGATAATTAATTTTAAAAATTTAAACATTTAAATGACTTTATTTTTTATCTCCATTGTGATTTATTAATTTTGGAAAATATAAACATTTAAATGACTTGATTTTTGATCTCCACTATAATTTATGATCCAGAGGAGAAATTTAAACATTTAAATGACTTGATTTTTTATCTCCACTGTGATTTATGATCTAGAGAACTTGAAAATAATTAATTTTGGAAAATATAAACATTTAAATGACTTGATTTTTAATCTCCACTGTGGTTTATGATCTAGAGAACTCATCCATAAAAGTTTCAAAATATTTTGAGTTCATTTAATAACTTAAATTGATTTTTAAAGATAAATTCCACTCAATTTCAAAATATTTTGAGTTCATTTGATAACTTAAGTTGATTTTTAAAAATAAATACCACTTTTGACACTTTAAAATATTTTGAGTTCATTTGACACCTTAAGTTGATTTTTAAAGATAAATACCACTTTTAACACTTGAATGATTTTGAGTTCATTTGACACCTTAAGTTGATTTTTAAAGATAAATATCACTTTTAACACTTAAATAATTTTTAAAAATCAAAATATAACTCAAAAAAATTATGAAACTTAGACTTTTTGAGTTCTCTGTGATCAAGGGTATTTTATAAAAATAAAATGATATTTAAAATAAAAACTTGATTTTTAGCCTATTCTAAATATTTAAATAATTAAAAATTCATAAAAATCACAAAAATAATAAAACTCATGAAAATGTTCTAAATTGCTTCCTAATTACTTAGAGACAATTAGAATATTTTTCCTAATTTTCTAAATAAAGATATTTAATTTCAAAGCTTAAAAATAATCTTTAAAGGCTAAAAATGAGTTTTTTGACTAAAATAATTCCAATAAATCAAGGAAAAATCAAAAAAATATAAAAATTTGGTCATCTGAGTTCCCTAACCTTAGGGAGATTTTAAAAAATACAAAACCTAATTTTTACCACTTAAAATATTTTATTTTTACTAAATAGCCCAGATATTAAAATAATTCTAATAAATCACAGAGAATTCAAACAATTATGAAATTTGATATAAAGACTTCTGTGGTCTAGTTCTACCTCCAATAAAAATTTCAAGAGATTAGAAATTACCTTGGTCAAGTTAGAAATTTTCTTTAAAATATCCTATTTTTGCATGAAAATAATTACATAAATTAAATTAAATTTTGAAAAATCACATTTTCTCCTCTCATGTCTCAGTTGACCCATGAATGAAGTAGAATAAAAATTTTAAAGTCATTTGAATTGAATTTGACAAATTATGAAGTGTTAGAGCCTTAGGGGCAAATGTGTAATTTTGGAAATCTTGCCTTAATTAGTTCAAAGAGGCGAATGGGTAACCTCTAATCTTAATCAATTTATTTGATACTTGAAACACAAGGGATTAATTGGTAGAAACCAATTTCACTTTTCTCATTAAAAAAATAAGTTAATAAATTTCTAAATTATTAAAATTTGGAAGTTTATTAAAATTAAATGATCCTAGACTTAGGGGTATGAATTTTGAAGTCCATAATTAATCAATTTAATACCCCTATCTTTATTTTCAAATAAAATTGAAAACATGAATCATGACCACTTAAATTTTAACCCTTTTTTTTAAAAAAACACTCATTAAGACACTCACCTAGGTCTTAAGGGCTTGGTGGTGACTTAGGCTAAATCAAATTTTGATTAAACAAGGATTAGAGAAATAAACATAATAAAATCAAACATCCTTGAAACACCACTAAGCCCAATTAGGATTAAGAATTTCGCTAAGTGTTCAAATTACATTAACTTCTCCTTTAAGGGAACACACTCACATAATTTTCAAATTAAATGATAAATGGCAATTGCCCCTTTCTTAGGGATACTTGAGACATCAATGTTTATAGAGTAATAAGGATATTTATAGCATGAACCATTAAGCAATGTAATATGTTTAAATGGACTTGAGGCTTTTCACCAGTTGGTGAGATGGAGGCATGGACCTGCTTCCCCCTCCTAACTTGTTGAATACCTCAGAGGCCTATTAAACTTAAAATCTTTGCTCAATGGAATCATCCTTAATTAATNTCCTTTAAGGGAACACACTCACATAATTTTCAAATTAAATGATAAATGGCAATTGCCCCTTTCTTAGGGATAATTGAGACATCAATGTTCACTGAGTAATAAGGATATTTACAGCATGAACCATTAAGCAACGTAATAAGTTTAAATGGACTTGAGGCTTTTCACCAGTTGGTGAGATGGAGGCATGGACCTGCTTCCCCCTCCTAACTTGTTGAATACCTCAGAGGCCTATTTAACTTAAAATCTTTGCTCAATGGAATCATCCTTAATTAATTTTTTAAGGACTCACCAAGACATGACATAGGGTTAGGGAAATTACCAAAATTTTACCTTTCCTGCTCTTCATAAACTGCCTTAACATGCATTTTAAGTTTCAGGTGGTGGAAAGTGAAGACTCGCCTGGTACACTTTTACAGTTTTCAGCATTGTCTTTCTTCTACTTTCATACTATACTTTAATACCTACAAATTTGCATGCTTAACAATAATGTCACCCTGCATGAAAACTAAAACCATCAGGATAGCCACATAACCATAACCATAACCCAAAACTAAAATTAAAATCAACCAAGATAAAATTCACCGCCACAACAATCAAAATATAAAATAATTCAAAATATAAAATAATTCAAAATATAAAACAACTCAAAATTTAATCACAANTAAAATTAAAATCAACCAAGATAAAATTCACCGCCACAACAATCAAAATATAAAATAATTCAAAATATAAAACAACTCAAAATTTAATCACAGACATCGTACAAAAAACCACAACTTCAACTAAATTAAGATGTCTCTATCAAATGATCTGGAATTCCTCGGAGGAGGTAACCTACGTTTGCTAACGAGGCTTCCCAAGGTTTAAATGAAATTAANAATGATCTGGAATTCCTCGGAGGAGGTAACCTACGGTTGCTAACGAGGCTTCCCAAGGTTTAAATGAAATTAAGGAACTCATNTAGCAATATTCTAAACCTTTCTAAGATCAGAATTAAGTTCAATACAAACTAATTAAAAAAACTAAACAACACGGTTAACATAATTACTACCACCAAAAACAAAAATACATTACAGTAATGTCTATCTAAACAAAACACATATAAAACTAATAGTCTAAACAAACACCAAAGACAACAAAAGTACAGTATAACTACACCATAATCAGTTCACAACAATACATAACAAAACTAAACTAAACTACAGAACCAGTCTAATCATCTTCTTCCTTAGCATCACTCTCATCACTATGTCAAGTAGTGGCAGGCTCATATGGAGGATATCTTGGATACTAAGGAAAAACTATACCCAGGTTACCCTTCATGAGGCTTTTCATAGATGAGTTGTATTATTCCTTATAATCACTATATCTTTTCATATATCCATCTATATGTTTTGCCAAATTTTATAAATTAATACTTTATCAGTAGTATAGTTAACATTGTCCAAAATCCTCTAAAATACTTGTGACTAAGAATCAAATCCAAAAGTCTGACCCCGTGATGTAGAAGCTCGAGATGTCAAAGCAGATGAACCACTAGAAAATCCACCTCTCTAACCAAAAATTGAATGATGTAAATAATACTTCACATTCACACTAGTAATAGGATGGAGTGGCTACAATATCTCCTCTCAGCTATCAAATCTAACCCCAGCCTACTCACATAACAAAAAGATCAAGGATGCAAATCCCAAACCTATAGTAGTAGCAGCAATGATAGAAATTGTAATAAAACTATAAATCAAAGCTCCAATGTCGATGTGCTTGAACTGCTGAATATAATAGTTCAAATTTGCTCAATCATGGGTCACTTCACTAAGATGATTGGTAGGTAGCAGACGAACAGAAATGAAATAGTGTCATGCCTTTGTAGTGGCATCAAACTTCAAAGTGGGGAAGTTGACTCTCCTCTCATTAGTAATCTTCCATAATCCTCTTCCTCTTGTCAATGAAAAATGATCTCGTCTAACTCCTCGTCATTTGCACTATAGCTCGAATAAAATCATAAAGTGCTCGGGGGCAAATGATAAAACTAGTTTCTTACCTCACATGAGGGCATTGTCTTTCCTCTAATCATGACTCCTTCTTCAGCCTCAGGGAGATTTGAATAAAACTCCCACAGAACAGAAATAACTGCCACATCAGAAAAATAACAAAATCGTTCCCACTGAAGGCGAACAATCAAATCTTCTACAACTCCTCTCGAACTTTTGAAACAACGCTGAGGAATAAATTTTCTTGATTGTATTGCATCACTATATCGATCCTGAGATCTAGCACTAACAAACTTTCTTGAATCAAATTGAGCTTTTCCCTTACACCTCTTCATTCTTTGTGTCATTTCTAAAAATCACATAAAATTCACTATAACTTCCAAATTCAACTCTAAATCATTAAACCACTAACATTTCAAATTTTTGTTAATTCCTGTAGGATCTAACATCTCAAATCATTCCTGAACATAATCCATATCCTCTTTACTCACTTCCATAGATTCATCGTGAACTATATTCTCATCTTGATATTCCATATAATTCTTTTTAAATCCTCTTTCAAAAATTTTCTTGAATTATTCATGGTTTAAATATTCATTAATATTCATTCTGAAGCATTCAATCTCTTGCTCTTTTGTAGGGTATCTCATTGATTTTGTAATATTAAATGTAACCTCTTGATCACTAACTCTCATAGTTAGTTATCCTTTCTTCACATCTATCAAAGCTCTTCTAGTAACTAGGAATAGCCTTCCTAAAATGATAGGAATTTCTTTATCTTCCTTCATATCTAATACAATAAAGTTCACATGAAAGATAAATTTATCGACTTTTACCAAAACATTTTCTATAACTCCTTTAGGATAGGTAATCGAACNTCAAATCCCCCTTCCACAGAGCCTCTGCCATAGCTCTAGACCAACATCTGAAATCGAGCTTGGTCAAATTCACACCTAGGCCTTACACCAAGACCAGGAACTCAATCCCTAGCCTCCTTGGACCCTAACAAACGTGTCAAGTGACTCTGATTGAAGCCTCCCTTCTTAGAGCAAAGGTATAAATCTTCTCCTCCTCCCGAGCTTATTTTGATTCTCCATTTACGTAAGCTTGATTTCATGGCACCTTAACCGTATGGATGTGTTCGTCTCACTTAGACGAGTCCATAGGATCAAACTCAAAGTGATTTGGTTGAGTCTAGGCCAAGATCTTAGGGTTTTAGTGTGGACGGGCACGGGATCATTCTATCGGGGATGATGACGAGGAGTCGTTCGATCAAGCGTGTATCAAATGGACAGGGGAGATCGAGTCGGACAGCGCTTCGGAACATAAACTGCGGGCCGAGTCAGCAGCTATGTAGACGGCGGCGTCTAACCAGAGCGCGCCATGCATGCCTTCAAAGATGCCTAGGATCTAGTTAGCACGCGTGGTTTAAATAGATAAATAGGGCTTTTCCTATTTATTTAAATACCCTTAACTTAGAAAATACATAACTTTGTGTAGAAAAATTATAAAAATAAAATAAAAATACCCACTTCCTCAGTGAACAAAGGAGAACAATGTGGAATAAATTTCAAGTCCATTTGATGCATATTTTATTTTTAATTAATTAAACACTATTTGAGATCATTTGATTCTCCATGCATAATGGCACATCACCTTAGCTTGAAATTTTAGCATGTTGTAGCCTCTGTCAGGGGAAGTATTCTCTAATTTTTCCAAAGTCAAAGGAGGTTCCTATATAGAGACTCATATTTTTCAAGTTATTTCACATTATTTCCTTAAATAATCATGGAAATTAACATATTGATTATAAAATCCTAAGAAAATTTTAGAAGGTCCACCATGACTAGAAAAACCTTTGGAAATAATTTCATAGGTCAAGTCATTTAAAATATCCATAAATTTTACAAATACTAAATCACTAAGATAATTAATTTTAAAAATTTAAACATTTAAATGACTTTATTTTTTATCTCCATTGTGATTTATTATCCAGAGAACTCATCATAAAAATTTCAAAATATTTTGAGTTCATTTGACACCTTAAGTTGATTTTTAAAGATAAATATCACTTTTAACACTTAAATAATTTTTAAAAATCAAAATATAACTCAAAAAAATTATGAAACTTAGACTTTTTGAGTTCTCTGTGATCAAGGGTATTTTATAAAAATAAAATGATATTTAAAATAAAAACCTGATTTTTAGCCTATTCTAAATATTTAAATAATTAAAAA
>JXCR01128377.1:489553-514706 GCA_002079205.1 Phalaenopsis hybrid cultivar | reverse complement strand
ATTTGTTCCAAAGCTTCAATAAATGGAATTTTTATTGTTAATTTCCTCAAAATTTCCAAAAAAATTGAAAATTGATCATCTCTATATTTTTGCTTCAATCTTTGAAAAAATGGAGGTGGTGAACTTTTTACAGTGATTTTCATTGGCTTAATAGGATTTTCTAATTCAAAATGAAAATCTTCACCAGATTTTTCATTTTCCACCACATCATTTTCTACTTTAACTTCTTATTTNCCAAAAAAATTGAAAATTGATCATCTCTATATTTTTGCTTCAATCTTTGAAAAAATGGAGGTGGTGAACTTTCTACAGTGATTTTCATTGGCTTAATAGGATTTTCTAATTCAAAAAGAAAATCTTCACCAGATTTTTCATTTTCCACCACATCATTTTCTACTTTAACTTCTTATTGAACTCTGTTTTCTAATTTTTTTCCACTTCTCATAGCTTTAATTTGTTCTTTATTCTGATCTTTAGAATTTACTTTAACATTACTAGGCAATGTTCCTGGAGGTCTATTGCTAAGTGCATTAGCAATACATCCCAATTGATTTTCATGTTTCTGATAGCAGCTCATTGACTTTGTAATTGACTACCCATTTGCAATATCAACTCTTCCATTGATAGCTTTTTCTCCTTTCTTTGCAAATTATTAAAACCTGAGGGGTAATAAGGTTTATAAGCTTCCCTTGATTTTTGGAGTTTCTCAATGGGTTCACAGTGTTATTTCCCCATTGCGAATTTGCAACATTAGAATTATTTTTACTCCAACTAAGATTTGGATGATTTTTCCAATAAGGATTATAATAATTGGCATAAAGATTATTAGAATAATTTTTTAATGCATTTAAAGTCTCATAAAAAGATTGAGATTCTATCATATGTCTTAATGAGTTTTCCTTAAGCACATGTGTCGTCTGAGAATAATTCATTCCATATTGGTCTATCTTCTTTGATATAGTAGCTATTTGGGTAGCTAAAATAGATATCNTAATAATTGGCATAAAGATTATTAGAATAATTTTTTAATGCATTTAAAGTCTCATAAAAAGATTGAGATTCTTTCATATGTCTCAATGAGTTTTCCTTAAGCACATGTGTCGTCTGAGAATAATTTATTCCATATTGGTCTATCTTCTTTGATATAGTAGCTATTTGGGTAGCTAAAATAGATATAGCATCAGAGTCATGAATACTAGCTACTCTTTTTTTATTTATCCTTTCAAAGGGCCATTGAAAATTATTAATAGTCATCTCTTCAATTAATGAATAATCTTCATCAAATGGTTTTGACATTAATAATCCACCAGCAGCAACGTCAATTATTGATCTAAGAGATCCAACCTACCCATTATAAAAAATTTGAATTATTAAATAATCTGGAAATGCATGGTGTGGACACTTTCTAAGGAGATCTTTAAGTCTTTCTCAGGCTTCATAAATTGATTCTCCTTCAAATTGATAGAAAGATGTGATATCATTTCTAAGATTAGCAGTTTTTTATGGTGGGAAATATTTTGATAAGAATTTTTGTGATAATTCGCCCCATGTTCTGATAGATCCAGGTGCTAATGAGTTTACNTTTTTTATGGTGGGAAATATTTTGATAAGAATTTTTGTGATAATTCGCCCCATGTTCTGATAGATCCAGGTGATAATGAGTTTAANCACATGAGGGCATTGTCTTTCCTCTAATCATGACTCCTTCTTCAGCCTCAGGGAGATTTGAATAAAACTCCCGCATAACAGAAATAACTGCCACATCAGAAAAATAACAAAATCGTTCCCACTGACGGCGAACAATCAAATCTTCTACAACTCCTCTCGGACTTTTGAAACAATGCTGAGGAATAAATTTTCTTGATTGTAGTGCATCACTATATCGATCCTGAGATCTAGCACTAACAAACTTTCTTGAATCAAATTGAGCTTTTCCCTTACACCTCTTCATTCTTTGTGTCATTTCTAAAAATCACATAAAATTCACTATAACTTCCAAATTCAACTCTAAATCATTAAACCACTAACATTTCAAATTTTTGTTACTTCCTGTAGGATCTAACATCTCAAATCATTCCTGAACATAATCAATATCCTCTTTACTCACTTCCATAGATTCACCGTGAATTCTATCTTCATCTTGATATTCCATATAATTCTTTTTAAATCCTCTTTCAAAAATTTTCTTGAATTATTCATGGTTTAAATATTCATTAATATTCATTCTGACGCATTCAATCTCTTGCTCTTTTGCAGGGTATCTCATTGATTTTGTAATATTAAATGTAACCTCTTGATCACTAACTCTCATAGTTAGTTATCCTTTCTTCACATCTATCAAAGCTCTTCTAGTAACTAGGAATAGTCTTCCTAAAATGATAGGAATTTCTTTATCTTCCTTCATATCTAATACAATAAAGTCCACATGAAAAATAAATTTATCGACTTTTACCAAAACATTTTCTATAACTCCTTTAGGATAGGTAATCGAATGATCAGCTAACTACAGAGTTACAGTTGTATGTGAAATATCTCCTAAGACCAACCTTATAAAAATTAATAATGACATAAGATTAATACTGGCTCCTAAATCACATAAAGCTTTTCCATAAAATCATTCACCAATAGCACAAGGAATTGTAAAACTTCCAAGATCTTTAAGTTTTTCAGGATGTTTTTTTCTAAAATATAGCTCTACACTCTTCGCTGAGTGCAACAGTCTCATTATCTACAAACTTCCTTTACTTATTAAGAATATCCTTCATGAACTTCACATAACTTAGATTTGTTCCAAAGCTTCAATAAATGGAATTTTTATTGTTAATTTCCTCAAAATTTCCAAAAAAATTGAAAATTGATCATCTCTATATTTTTGCTTCAATCTTTGAAAAAATGGAGGTGGTGAACTTTCTACAGTGATTTTCATTGGCTTAATAGGATTTTCTAATTCAAAAAGAAAATCTTCACCAGATTTTTCATTTTCCACCACATCATTTTCTACTTTAACTTCTTATTGAACTCTGTTTTCTAATTTTTTTCCACTTCTCATAGCTTTAATTTGTTCTTTATTCTGATCTTTAGAATTTACTTTAACATTACTAGGCAATGTTCCTGGTGGTCTATTGCTAAGTGCAGTAGCAATACATCCCAATTGATTTTCATGTTTCTGATAGCAGCTCATTGACTTTGTAATTGACTACCCATTTGCAATATCAATTCTTCCATTGATAGCTTTTTCTCCTTTCTTTGCAAATTATTAAAACCTGAGGGGTAATAAGGTTTATAAGCTTCCCTTGATTTTTGGAGTTTCTCAATGGGTTCACAGTGTTATTTCCCCATTGCGAATTTGCAACATTAGAATTATTTTTACTCCAACTAAGATTTGGATGATTTTTCCAATAAGGATTATAATAATTGGCATAAAGATTATTAGAATAATTTTTTAATGCATTTAAAGTCTCATAAAAAGATTGAGATTCTTTCATATGTCTCAATGAGTTTTCCTTAAGCACATGTGTCGTCTGAGAATAATTTATTCCATATTGGTCTATCTTCTTTGATATAGTAGCTATTTGGGTAGCTAAAATAGATATAGCATCAGAGTCATGAATACTAGCTACTCTTTTTTTATTTATCCTTTCAAAGGGCCATTGAAAATTATTAATAGCCATCTCTTCAATTAATGAATAATCTTCATCAAATGGTTTTGACATTAATAATCCACCAGCAGCAACGTCAATTATTGATCTAAGAGATCCAACCTACCCATTACAAAAAATTTGAATTATTAAATAATCTGGAAATGCATGGTGTGGACACTTTCTAAGGAGATCTTTAAGTCTTTCTCAGGCTTCATAAATTGATTCTCCTTCAAATTGATAGAAAGATGTGATATCATTTCTAAGATTAGCAGTTTTTTATGGTGGGAAATATTTTGATAAGAATTTTTGTGATAATTCGCCCCATGTTCTGATAGATCCAGGTGATAATGAGTTTACCCACATCTTAAATTTATCCCTTAGTTAAAAATGAAAAAGTCTAAGTCTGCCGACATCATTTGACACTCCATCATGTTTAAATGTAGCACACAGTTCTAAAAAATTAGCAAGGTGTAAATTAGGATCTTTTGTAGGTGTTCCTCTAAATTGATTATTTTGTACCATTTGGATAATAGCAAGTTTAAGTTCAAATGAATTGTCAGTTACAACAAGGTTTTGGATACACAAATGAATTTCATCTGCTGTAAGATTTGTATAATCTTTTAAAGGTCTCTGATGATGTTCATTTTCATTTCCAACATTATGTAAATTGCAAGCCATTTTGCTAAATTGATCTTTCTCTTTTTGTTGTTTTTAAATTTTTCTAACAGTTCTTTCTAACTTAGAGTTTTAAGGTACTAAATTTTTAGATCTTACACTACACATAATTTGAATGAAGCAGGCTATTAAAAATAAGCAAAGAAGCTAAAATAAGAAAATATTCAAATTAAACTACAGACACACACTCTCTCTCTCTCTTTATATATTCTTTAAATAAAATAAAATAAAATACTAATATTTTTCATTACTTCCCCGACAATCGTGCCAAAAACTTGATACGAGATTTTGTATATGCAAATATTTATGAAGTTGACACCACTCAATGGTGCTAAAAACTTTATGCAAATAGATTTATAATAAATATGCAATATAATCTTAAAAAATTAATTTTTATAAAATTAATTTATCTTTTAAAACTCTTTTTAAATTGTCAAATCTCTTTTAATATCAACGTAAGTATATGAATCATTCAAATAATAAAGAGCTCTAATGGAGTCCTAAATATTGATCTCATAGGGAAGTTGGAAAATCCTAAAGTAAATTATGAAAATTACTTCATAACCAAAACAAAAAAAATAAAAGTAAAGTACAAAGTTTAAAAATTGACTACTCAGGTGAATGCTAATTAAAATACAGATGTAAAACTATAACAATTAAAATAAACTAAATACTAAACTTTCAAAAGTAAAATTGCAAAAATTAAATAAAGTTTTTGTTGTGACGAAAAGTTCAAATTTAAGAAAGCATCATACCCCTTTACAATGAGTATATGTTTTGTGAAAAAATTGAAATCATTTGAAGGTATATATATATATAAACTGTTTTGTGTCAAATAAGAGAAATTCTATTATTTACCTTCTTCCAAGTGCTATAAAGAACATTCACTAATCCAGAGTTTGGTCCCTAATTTCGTGGTTAGGCTAGGAGGGTACCGGTTGGCACTCTAGAGCTCCCGCTACTCCCTCCCCCAAGGGCTAACAATCTCGCATTAGTTTCTAATCAACTGAAACAAATTAGGGGTTTTAATCTGTCACCTTAAATTCTCCAATTCTACATCTAACAAAGTATATTTCCCTATTTACTTGCACCCAATCCCATGGAAGACATACTCTCCCATGAAATCAAATGCGATTCTCCTTATGTTGTAGAAAGCATATCTCATTTAAGAACATGTGTCTCTCAACAGGTTTTAACATTTCAATTGGTTAGATCAAAAAGTAAATGAAGATCGGAGTTCAAATCATTACAAATTATTATCATTTAAAATCGTGGAAAACAAAATCTATTCTACACAGAACCATATCTTTAAAGTAGGCAGAAGGACAAAGAAGACTACTCAGAATTCATGAGAATGATAAGATAAAACACGAATTTCAAATATAAAAACAAGTTTACATAACAAGAAATACAATAACAACTTTTCTCACAATCCTTCCCAAGAAAATCTCTAGAAGTTCTCTCCAAGTATTTCTCTCTTTACAATCACTCCCAATTTTCTCTTAGAAATGTAATGAAGAAGAAATCTCTCGCTTTTTATCTCCTCTTACAACCTAGAAGAAAATCGCCTCTTCTCTCTCTCTAACTCACGCCACTTTCTCTCTCTCCCTCATGTCACACACACACACAAATGAGAAGTCTTCTTCTTTTTTTTTTGAGCTGCCTCCTTTGGAAAAGAATTTAAAATTCCCTACAAAAGTCAACTCTTTTGAATTAGAAATATGTGTGATTTGATCCAAGAGTTATATCCCTTCATAATAGAACCTTCTAAAGTGTCTAGATGCATTGAATTACCCCAAGAGGTGTGTAGAACAAGTGTCCGTTTGAAATTCACACAAAAATTCATCTCAAATTGTCTTAATTTGAAAAAGTCATCCTTGGCGCAACATGCATCGATCTGGCACATCATGTGTTGGTTCTTTGGATTTTGCATGATGTGTCATAATCCAAAATTGGCTCTTTTTGCTCAAATTTCATCCTTTTTGCCATTTTTTCTCCAAATGTCTAAAAATGATATATCTGCAATAAAAAATACCAAAATTCCCTTCTTTAAAGTGCAACATCACCAAAAATAAACATAAAATAGGTATTTAAAACAATATATTATTTTGGTGTATCACAATGCTATACAATTTAAGCCTAACTCACCTTAGGATTCCGAGATTGTCGTTCGTCGCGACCTAATTCCTCACATCTTCCAATCCCATGGATGACATGCTCTCCCATGATATCAAATATGATTCTCTCTATGTTGTAGAAATCATATCTCATTTAAGAACATGTGTCTCTCAATAGGTTTTAACATTTCATATGGCGAGATCAAAAAGTAAGTGAAGATCGGAGTTCGAATTATCACAAATTATTATCATTTAAAACTGTGGAAAACAAAATCTATTCTTCACAAAACCATATCTTCAAAGTAGGCAGAATGAAAAAGAAGACTACTCAGAATTCATGAAAATGATACGATAAAACATGAATTTCAAATATAAAAACAAGTTTACATAACAAAAGAAATACAATAACAACTTTTCTCACAATCTTTCCCAAGCAAATCCCTAGAAGTTCTCTTCAAGTCTTTCCCTCTTTATAATCACTCCCAATTCTCTCTTATAAATGTAATGAAGAAGAAATCTCTAAATTTCCATCTCCTCTTACAACCCTAGAAGAAAATCTCCTCTTCTCTCTCTCTCTCTATCTCACGCCACTTTCTCTCTCTCCCTCACGTCACACACACACACACATGAGAAGTCTTCTTTTATTTTGAGCTACATCCTTTGGAAAAGTATTTAAAATTCCCTCCAAAAGTCAACTCTTTTGAATTAGAAAGATGTGTCATTTGATCCAAGAGTCATATCCCTTCATAAAAGAACCTTCTAAAGTGTCTAGACGCATTAAATTACTTCAAGAGGTGTGAAGAACAAGTGTCCTTTTGAAATTCAAGCAAAAATTCATCTCAAATCGGCTTAATTTAAAAAATTCATTCTTTTGCATCATGCACCATTCCGNAGTGTCTAGACGCATTAAATTACTTCAAGAGGTGTGAAGAACAAGTGTCCTTTTGAAATTCAAGCAAAAATTTATCTCAAATCGGCTTAATTTAAAAAATTCATTCTTTTGCATCATGCACCATTCCAGCACATCATGCGTCGGTTCTTTGGATTTTGCATGATGCACCAAAATCCAAAATTGGCTCTTTTTTCCCAAATTTCATTCTTTTTGCCATTTTTTCTCCAAATGTCTAAAAATGATATACCTGCAATAAAAAAACTAAAATACCCTTCTTTAAAGTGCAATTTTGGAATTCACGTAAGTTCTTTTTTATAGCAATTTTGTCCTTTATCCCATGTTTAACAGAGAGTTTCAGAAAATTGGAAATTTGAGAGGGGCTGCAAAAAGGAAGGATAGGACTAAGATTCCACTTATCAAGTTCCCAAAGGTCCTTCACATTCTTGGAAAAGGCTGGAGCATTTTGATCATGAAGAAGGCTACCTTCCAAAGACCAATTATCCCACCACATGTTTACCACCCAGNAAAGGAAGGATAGGACTAAGATTCCACTTATCAAGTTCCCAAAGGTCCTTCACATTCTTGGAAAAGGCTGGACCATTTTGATCATGAAGAAGGCTACCTTTTAAAGACCAATTATCCCACCAGATGTTTACCACCCAANTTGAGGTACAGTGCTCTTTCATTTTAAAACTATGAAAGCTTGATTTCATACTTCAACATCTTTCTGAAGTGGGTGACGGGATTTCGATTCCGGTGACCGACAGCTTCTTACGGACAAGTCCCCACAAACCAACCCGAAATAACGCCGACAAGAAATTTTTACATCCTAAATATACAAGTACAAAAATTAAAAATATGAGTAAAAATTAAATTGATCAAATTTTAACTTACTTAATAATTGAGATTCATTAGACTTCTATGTAGTGGAGAATAAAAAAAAAAGCAAATAAACACACTAACAAACATACACAACTGCAGAATATCTGGTTGTAAATTGAAAATTTTAAACATGAAGTTTTTAAGTAAAAGTTAGCAATATTCTAAACCTTTCTAAGATCAGAATTAAGTTCAATACAAACTAATTAAAAATACTAAACAACACGGTTAACATAATTACTACCACCAAAAACAAAAATACATTACAGTAATGTCTATCTAAACAAAACACATATAAAACAAATAGTTTAAACAAACACCAAAGACAACAAAAGTACAGTATAACTACACCATAATCAGTTCACAACAATACATAACAAAACTAAACTAAACTACAGAACCAGTCTAATCATCTTCTTCCTTAGCATCACTCTCATCACTATGTCAAGTAGTGGCAGGCTCATATGGAGGATATCTTGGATACTAAGGAAAAACTATACCCAGGTTACCCTTCATGAGGCTTTTCATAGATGAGTTGTATTATTCCTTATAATCACTATATCTTTTCATATATCCATCTATATGTTTTGCCAAATTTTATAAATTAATACTTTATCAGTAGTATAGTTAACATTGTCCAAAATCCTCTAAAATACTTGTGACTAAGAATCAGATCCAAAAGTCTGACCCCGTGATGTAGAAGCTCGAGATGTCAAAGCAGATGAACCACTAGAAAATCCACCTCTCTAACCAAAAATTGAATGATGTAAATAATACTTCACATTCACACTAGTAATAGGATGGAGTGGCTACAATATCTCCTCTCAGCTATCAAATCTAACCCCAGCCTACTCACATAACAAAAAGATCAAGGATGCAAATCCCAAACCTGTAGTAGTAGCAGCAATGACAGAAATTGTAATAAAACTATAAATCAAAGCTCCAATGTCGATGTGCTTGAACTGCTGAATACAATAGTTCAAATTTGCTCAATCATGGGTCACTTCACTAAGATGATTGGTAGGTAGCAGACGAGCAGAAATGAAATAGTGCCATGCCTTTATAGTGGCATCAAACTTCAAAGTGGGGAAGTTGACTCTCCTCTCATTAGTAATCTTCCATAATCCTCTTCCTCTTGTCAATGAAAAATGATCTCGTCTAACTCCTCGTCATTTGCACTATAGCTCGAATAAAATCATAAAGTGCTCGGGGGCAAATGATAAAACTAGTTTCTTACCTCACATGAGGGCATTGTCTTTCCTCTAATCATGACTCCTTCTTCAGCCTCAGGGAGATTTGAATAAAACTCCCACAGAACAGAAATAACTGCCACATCAGAAAAATAACAAAATCGTTCCCACTGACGGCGAACAATCAAATCTTCTACAACTCCTCTCGGACTTTTGAAACAATGCTGAGGAATAAATTTTCTTGATTGTAGTGCATCACTATATCGATCCTGAGATCTAGCACTAACAAACTTTCTTGAATCAAATTGAGCTTTTCCCTTACACCTCTTCATTCTTTGTGTCATTTCTAAAAATCACATAAAATTCACTATAACTTCCAAATTCAACTCTAAATCATTAAACCACTAACATTTCAAATTTTTGTTACTTCCTGTAGGATCTAACATCTCAAATCATTCCTGAACATAATCCATATCCTCTTTACTCACTTCCATAGATTCACCGTGAATTCTATCTTCATCTTGATATTCCATATAATTCTTTTTAAATCCTCTTTCAAAAATTTTCTTGAATTATTCATGGTTTAAATATTCATTAATATTCATTCTGACGCATTCAATCTCTTGCTCTTTTGCAGGGTATCTCATTGATTTTGTAATATTAAATGTAACCTCTTGATCACTAACTCTCATAGTTAGTTATCCTTTCTTCACATCTATCAAAGCTCTTCTAGTAACTAGGAATAGTCTTCCTAAAATGATAGGAATTTCTTTATCTTCCTTCATATCTAATACAATAAAGTCCACATGAAAAATAAATTTATCGACTTTTACCAAAACATTTTCTATAACTCCTTTAGGATAGGTAATCGAATGATCAGCTAACTACAGAGTTACAGTTGTATGTGAAATATCTCCTAAGACCAACCTTATAAAAATTAATAATGACATAAGATTAATACTGGCTCCTAAATCACATAAAGCTTTTCCATAAAATCATTCACCAATAGCACAAGGAATTGTAAAACTTCCAAGATCTTTAAGTTTTTCAGGATGTTTTTTTCTAAAATATAGCTCTACACTCTTCGCTGAGTGCAACAGTCTCATTATCTACAAACTTCCTTTACTTATTAAGAATATCCTTCATGAACTTCACATAACTTAGATTTGTTCCAAAGCTTCAATAAATGGAATTTTTATTGTTAATTTCCTCAAAATTTCCAAAAAAATTGAAAATTGATCATCTCTATATTTTTGCTTCAATCTTTGAAAAAATGGAGGTGGTGAACTTTCTACAGTGATTTTCATTGGCTTAATAGGATTTTCTAATTCAAAAAGAAAATCTTCACCAGATTTTTCATTTTCCACCACATCATTTTCTACTTTAACTTCTTATTGAACTCTGTTTTCTAATTTTTTTCCACTTCTCATAGCTTTAATTTGTTCTTTATTCTGATCTTTAGAATTTACTTTAACATTACTAGGCAATGTTCCTGGTGGTCTATTGCTAAGTGCAGTAGCAATACATCCCAATTGATTTTCATGTTTCTGATAGCAGCTCATTGACTTTGTAATTGACTACCCATTTGCAATATCAATTCTTCCATTGATAGCTTTTTCTCCTTTCTTTGCAAATTATTAAAACCTGAGGGGTAATAAGGTTTATAAGCTTCCCTTGATTTTTGGAGTTTCTCAATGGGTTCACAGTGTTATTTCCCCATTGCGAATTTGCAACATTAGAATTATTTTTACTCCAACTAAGATTTGGATGATTTTTCCAATAAGGATTATAATAATTGGCATAAAGATTATTAGAATAATTTTTTAATGCATTTAAAGTCTCATAAAAAGATTGAGATTCTTTCATATGTCTCAATGAGTTTTCCTTAAGCACATGTGTCGTCTGAGAATAATTTATTCCATATTGGTCTATCTTCTTTGATATAGTAGCTATTTGGGTAGCTAAAATAGATATAGCATCAGAGTCATGAATACTAGCTACTCTTTTTTTATTTATCCTTTCAAAGGGCCATTGAAAATTATTAATAGCCATCTCTTCAATTAATGAATAATCTTCATCAAATGGTTTTGACATTAATAATCCACCAGCAGCAACGTCAATTATTGATCTAAGAGATCCAACCTACCCATTACAAAAAATTTGAATTATTAAATAATCTGGAAATGCATGGTGTGGACACTTTCTAAGGAGATCTTTAAGTCTTTCTCAGGCTTCATAAATTGATTCTCCTTCAAATTGATAGAAAGATGTGATATCATTTCTAAGATTAGCAGTTTTTTATGGTGGGAAATATTTTGATAAGAATTTTTGTGATAATTCGCCCCATGTTCTGATAGATCCAGGTGATAATGAGTTTACCCACATCTTAAATTTATCCCTTAGTTAAAAATGAAAAAGTCTAAGTCTGCCGACATCATTTGACACTCCATCATGTTTAAATGTAGCACACAGTTCTAAAAAATTAGCAAGGTGTAAATTAGGATCTTTTGTAGGTGTTCCTCTAAATTGATTATTTTGTACCATTTGGATAATAGCAAGTTTAAGTTCAAATGAATTGTCAGTTACAACAAGGTTTTGGATACACAAATGAATTTCATCTGCTGTAAGATTTGTATAATCTTTTAAAGGTCTCTGATGATGTTCATTTTCATTTCCAACATTATGTAAATTGCAAGCCATTTTGCTAAATTGATCTTTCTCTTTTTGTTGTTTTTAAATTTTTCTAACAGTTCTTTCTAACTTAGAGTTTTAAGGTACTAAATTTTTAGATCTTACACTACACATAATTTGAATGAAGCAGGCTATTAAAAATAAGCAAAGAAGCTAAAATAAGAAAATATTCAAATTAAACTACAGACACACACTCTCTCTCTCTCTTTATATATTCTTTAAATAAAATAAAATAAAATACTAATATTTTTCATTACTTCCCCGACAATCGTGCCAAAAACTTGATACGAGATTTTGTATATGCAAATATTTATGAAGTTGACACCACTCAATGGTGCTAAAAACTTTATGCAAATAGATTTATAATAAATATGCAATATAATCTTAAAAAATTAATTTTTATAAAATTAATTTATCTTTTAAAACTCTTTTTAAATTGTCAAATCTCTTTTAATATCAACGTAAGTATATGAATCATTCAAATAATAAAGAGCTCTAATGGAGTCCTAAATATTGATCTCATAGGGAAGTTGGAAAATCCTAAAGTAAATTATGAAAATTACTTCATAACCAAAACAAAAAAAATAAAAGTAAAGTACAAAGTTTAAAAATTGACTACTCAGGTGAATGCTAATTAAAATACAGATGTAAAACTATAACAATTAAAATAAACTAAATACTAAACTTTCAAAAGTAAAATTGCAAAAATTAAATAAAGTTTTTGTTGTGACGAAAAGTTCAAATTTAAGAAAGCATCATACCCCTTTACAATGAGTATATGTTTTGTGAAAAAATTGAAATCATTTGAAGGTATATATATATATAAACTGTTTTGTGTCAAATAAGAGAAATTCTATTATTTACCTTCTTCCAAGTGCTATAAAGAACATTCACTAATCCAGAGTTTGGTCCCTAATTTCGTGGTTAGGCTAGGAGGGTACCGGTTGGCACTCTAGAGCTCCCGCTACTCCCTCCCCCAAGGGCTAACAATCTCGCATTAGTTTCTAATCAACTGAAACAAATTAGGGGTTTTAATCTGTCACCTTAAATTCTCCAATTCTACATCTAACAAAGTATATTTCCCTATTTACTTGCACCCAATCCCATGGAAGACATACTCTCCCATGAAATCAAATGCGATTCTCCTTATGTTGTAGAAAGCATATCTCATTTAAGAACATGTGTCTCTCAACAGGTTTTAACATTTCAATTGGTTAGATCAAAAAGTAAATGAAGATCGGAGTTCAAATCATTACAAATTATTATCATTTAAAATCGTGGAAAACAAAATCTATTCTACACAGAACCATATCTTTAAAGTAGGCAGAAGGACAAAGAAGACTACTCAGAATTCATGAGAATGATAAGATAAAACACGAATTTCAAATATAAAAACAAGTTTACATAACAAAAGAAATACAATAACAACTTTTCTCACAATCCTTCCCAAGAAAATCTCTAGAAGTTCTCTCCAAGTATTTCTCTCTTTACAATCACTCCCAATTTTCTCTTAGAAATGTAATGAAGAAGAAATCTCTCGCTTTTTATCTCCTCTTACAACCTAGAAAAAAATCTCCTCTTCTCTCTCTCTAACTCACGCCACTTTCTCTCTCTCCCTCATGTCACACACACACACAAATGAGAAGTCTTCTTCTTTTTTTTTTGGGCTGCCTCCTTTGGAAAAGAATTTAAAATTCCCTACAAAAGTCAACTCTTTTGAATTAGAAATATGTGTGATTTGATCCAAGAGTTATATCCCTTCATAATAGAACCTTCTAAAGTGTCTAGATGCATTGAATTACCCCAAGAGGTGTGTAGAACAAGTGTCCGTTTGAAATTCACACAAAAATTCATCTCAAATTGTCTTAATTTGAAAAAGTCATCCTTGGCGCAACATGCATCGATCTGGCACATCATGTGTTGGTTCTTTGGATTTTGCATGATGTGTCATAATCCAAAATTGGCTCTTTTTGCTCAAATTTCATCCTTTTTGCCATTTTTTCTCCAAATGTCTAAAAATGATATATCTGCAATAAAAAATACCAAAATTCCCTTCTTTAAAGTGCAACATCACCAAAAATAAACATAAAATAGGTATTTAAAACAATATATTATTTTGGTGTATCACAATGCTATACAATTTAAGCCTAACTCACCTTAGGATTCCGAGATTGTCGTTCGTCGCGACCTAATTCCTCACATCTTCCAATCCCATGGATGACATGCTCTCCCATGATATCAAATATGATTCTCTCTATGTTGTAGAAATCATATCTCATTTAAGAACATGTGTCTCTCAATAGGTTTTAACATTTCATATGGCGAGATCAAAAAGTAAGTGAAGATCGGAGTTCGAATTATCACAAATTATTATCATTTAAAACTGTGGAAAACAAAATCTATTCTTCACAAAACCATATCTTTAAAGTAGGCAGAATGAAAAAGAAGACTACTCAAAATTCATGAAAATGATACGATAAAACATACGAATTTCAAATATAAAAACAAGTTTACATAACAAGAAATACAATAACAACTTTTCTCACAATCCTTCCCAAGAAAATCTCTAGAAGTTCTCTCCAAGTATTTCTCTCTTTACAATCACTCCCAATTTTCTCTTAGAAATGTAATGAAGAAGAAATCTCTCGCTTTTTATCTCCTCTTACAACCTAGAAGAAAATCGCCTCTTCTCTCTCTCTAACTCACGCCACTTTCTCTCTCTCCCTCATGTCACACACACACACAAATGAGAAGTCTTCTTCTNAACTCACGCCACTTTCTCTCTCTCCCTCATGTCACACACACACACAAATGAGAAGTCTTCTTCTTTTTTTTTGAGCTGCCTCCTTTGGAAAAGAATTTAAAATTCCCTACAAAAGTCAACTCTTTTGAATTAGAAATATGTGTGATTTGATCCAAGAGTTATATCCCTTCATAATAGAACCTTCTAAAGTGTCTAGATGCATTGAATTACCCCAAGAGGTGTGTAGAACAAGTGTCCGTTTGAAATTCACACAAAAATTCATCTCAAATTGTCTTAATTTGAAAAAGTCATCCTTGGCGCAACATGCATCGATCTGGCACATCATGTGTTGGTTCTTTGGATTTTGCATGATGTNTTTTTTTTGAGCTGCCTCCTTTGGAAAAGAATTTAAAATTCCCTACAAAAGTCAACTCTTTTGAATTAGAAAAATGTGTGATTTGATCCAAGAGTTATATCCCTTCATAACAGAACCTTCTAAAGTGTCTAGATGCATTGAATTACCCCAAGAGGTGTGTAGAACAAGTGTCCTTTTGAAATTCACACAAAAATTCAACTCAAATTGTCTTAATTTGAAAAAGTCATCCTTTGCGCAACATGCATCGATCTGGCACATCATGTGTTGGTTCTTTGGATTTTGCATGATGCGTCATAATCCAAAATTGGCTCTTTTTGCTCAAATTTCATCCTTTTTGCCATTTTTTCTCCAAATGTCTAAAAATGATATATCTGCAATAAAAAATACCAAAATTCCCTTCTTTAAAGTGCAACATCACCAAAAATAAACATAAAATAGGTATTTAAAACAATATATTATTTTGGTGTATCACAATGCTATACAATTTAAGCCTAACTCACCTTAGGATTCCGAGANCCCTTCTTTAAAGTGCAACATCACCAAAAATAAACATAAAATAGGTATTTAAAACAATATATTATTTTGGTGAATCACAATGCTATACAATTTAAGCCTAACTCACCTTAGGATTCCGAGGTTGTCGTTCGTCGCGACCTAATTCCTCACATCTTCCAATCCCATGGATGACATGCTCTCCCATGAAATCAAATGTGATTCTCTCTATGTTGTAGAAACCATATCTCATTTAAANTCCGAGATTGTCGTTCGTCGCGACCTAATTCCTCACATCTTCCAATCCCATGGATGACATGCTCTCCCATGATATCAAATATGATTCTCTCTATGTTGTAGAAATCATATCTCATTTAAGAACATGTGTCTCTCAATAGGTTTTAACATTTCATATGGCGAGATCAAAAAGTAAGTGAAGATCGGAGTTCGAATTATCACAAATTATTATCATTTAAAACTGTGGAAAACAAAATCTATTCTTCACAAAACCATATCTTCAAAGTAGGCAGAATGAAAAAGAAGACTACTCAGNCCGACAATCGTGCCAAAAACTTGATACGAGATTTTGTATATGCAAATATTTATGAAGTTGACACCACTCAATGGTGCTAAAAACTTTATGCAAATAGATTTATAATAAATATGCAATATAATCTTAAAAAATTAATTTTTATAAAATTAATTTATCTTTTAAAACTCTTTTTAAATTGTCAAATCTCTTTTAATATCAACGTAAGTATATGAATCATTCAAATAATAAAGAGCTCTAATGGAGTCCTAAATATTGATCTCATAGGGAAGTTGGAAAATCCTAAAGTAAATTATGAAAATTACTTCATAACCAAAACAAAAAAAATAAAAGTAAAGTACAAAGTTTAAAAATTGACTACTCAGGTGAATGCTAATTAAAATACAGATGTAAAACTATAACAATTAAAATAAACTAAATACTAAACTTTCAAAAGTAAAATTGCAAAAATTAAATAAAGTTTTTGTTGTGACGAAAAGTTCAAATTTAAGAAAGCATCATACCCCTTTACAATGAGTATATGTTTTGTGAAAAAATTGAAATCATTTGAAGGTATATATATATATAAACTGTTTTGTGTCAAATAAGAGAAATTCTATTATTTACCTTCTTCCAAGTGCTATAAAGAACATTCACTAATCCAGAGTTTGGTCCCTAATTTCGTGGTTAGGCTAGGAGGGTACCGGTTGGCACTCTAGAGCTCCCGCTACTCCCTCCCCCAAGGGCTAACAATCTCGCATTAGTTTCTAATCAACTGAAACAAATTAGGGGTTTTAATCTGTCACCTTAAATTCTCCAATTCTACATCTAACAAAGTATATTTCCCTATTTACTTGCACCCAATCCCATGGAAGACATACTCTCCCATGAAATCAAATGCGATTCTCCTTATGTTGTAGAAAGCATATCTCATTTAAGAACATGTGTCTCTCAACAGGTTTTAACATTTCAATTGGTTAGATCAAAAAGTAAATGAAGATCGGAGTTCAAATCATTACAAATTATTATCATTTAAAATCGTGGAAAACAAAATCTATTCTACACAGAACCATATCTTTAAAGTAGGCAGAAGGACAAAGAAGACTACTCAGAATTCATGAGAATGATAAGATAAAACACGAATTTCAAATATAAAAACAAGTTTACATAACAAGAAATACAATAACAACTTTTCTCACAATCCTTCCCAAGAAAATCTCTAGAAGTTCTCTCCAAGTATTTCTCTCTTTACAATCACTCCCAATTTTCTCTTAGAAATGTAATGAAGAAGAAATCTCTCGCTTTTTATCTCCTCTTACAACCTAGAAGAAAATCGCCTCTTCTCTCTCTCTAACTCACGCCACTTTCTCTCTCTCCCTCATGTCACACACACACACAAATGAGAAGTCTTCTTCTTTTTTTTTTGAGCTGCCTCCTTTGGAAAAGAATTTAAAATTCCCTACAAAAGTCAACTCTTTTGAATTAGAAATATGTGTGATTTGATCCAAGAGTTATATCCCTTCATAATAGAACCTTCTAAAGTGTCTAGATGCATTGAATTACCCCAAGAGGTGTGTAGAACAAGTGTCCGTTTGAAATTCACACAAAAATTCATCTCAAATTGTCTTAATTTGAAAAAGTCATCCTTGGCGCAACATGCATCGATCTGGCACATCATGTGTTGGTTCTTTGGATTTTGCATGATGTGTCATAATCCAAAATTGGCTCTTTTTGCTCAAATTTCATCCTTTTTGCCATTTTTTCTCCAAATGTCTAAAAATGATATATCTGCAATAAAAAATACCAAAATTCCCTTCTTTAAAGTGCAACATCACCAAAAATAAACATAAAATAGGTATTTAAAACAATATATTATTTTGGTGTATCACAATGCTATACAATTTAAGCCTAACTCACCTTAGGATTCCGAGATTGTCGTTCGTCGCGACCTAATTCCTCACATCTTCCAATCCCATGGATGACATGCTCTCCCATGATATCAAATATGATTCTCTCTATGTTGTAGAAATCATATCTCATTTAAGAACATGTGTCTCTCAATAGGTTTTAACATTTCATATGGCGAGATCAAAAAGTAAGTGAAGATCGGAGTTCGAATTATCACAAATTATTATCATTTAAAACTGTGGAAAACAAAATCTATTCTTCACAAAACCATATCTTCAAAGTAGGCAGAATGAAAAAGAAGACTACTCAGAATTCATGAAAATGATACGATAAAACATGAATTTCAAATATAAAAACAAGTTTACATAACAAAAGAAATACAATAACAACTTTTCTCACAATCTTTCCCAAGCAAATCCCTAGAAGTTCTCTTCAAGTCTTTCCCTCTTTATAATCACTCCCAATTCTCTCTTATAAATGTAATGAAGAAGAAATCTCTAAATTTCCATCTCCTCTTACAACCCTAGAAGAAAATCTCCTCTTCTCTCTCTCTCTCTATCTCACGCCACTTTCTCTCTCTCCCTCACGTCACACACACACACACATGAGAAGTCTTCTTTTATTTTGAGCTACATCCTTTGGAAAAGTATTTAAAATTCCCTCCAAAAGTCAACTCTTTTAATTAGAAAGATGTGTCATTTGATCCAAGAGTCATATCCCTTCATAAAAGAACCTTCTAAAGTGTCTAGACGCATTAAATTACTTCAAGAGGTGTGAAGAACAAGTGTCCTTTTGAAATTCAAGCAAAAATTCATCTCAAATCGGCTTAATTTAAAAAATTCATTCTTTTGCATCATGCACCATTCCGGCACATCATGCGTCGGTTCTTTGGATTTTGCATGATGCACCAAAATCCAAAATTGGCTCTTTTTTCCCAAATTTCATTCTTTTTGCCATTTTTTCTCCAAATGTCTAAAAATGATATACCTGCAATAAAAAAACTAAAATACCCTTCTTTAAAGTGCAATTTTGGAATTCACGTAAGTTCTTTTTTATAGCAATTTTGTCCTTTATCCCATGTTTAACAGAGAGTTTCAGAAAATTGGAAATTTGAGAGGGGCTGCAAAAAGGAAGGATAGGACTAAGATTCCACTTATCAAGTTCCCAAAGGTCCTTCACATTCTTGGAAAAGGCTGGACCATTTTGATCATGAAGAAGGCTACCTTTTAAAGACCAATTATCCCACCAGATGTTTACCACCCAAACAAACATTTGTTCAGCTTCCTCCCAAATCTGTAACATCCTTTTCCAAATGGGGGAATCCCCCAAACCCACAGATAATTGGGTAGGGTGTTGATTCTTACAATATTTTCCCCATAAGAATTCAGCCCATAGGGAGGACTGAGCTCTGAATTTAATCCAGAGTTTGCAAAGATTAGTATGCATAATTTGGGGGAAGGACTTAAATCCTAACCCTACTTCCATAAAAGGTTTACACACCTTAGCCCATTTAGTCCAGTGTTTTTGCTTCCTTTGTCCAGCCCATAGAAATCTATTGAAAATACCTTCCAGTAGTCTTTGAGTAGACTTTTTCAAAATATTCATTTGCAAAAGATAAGTTGGAATAGCAGAAAGAACACTTTTCAAAAGGGTTATTCTACCCTCATTGGATAAAAAAGAATTCTCTCATGCTTGTAGTTTGGTTTGAATCTTGTCTAAAATATGATCAAACTAAAAGTTTTTTGTTCTTCCTTTGATAAGAAGTACCCCTAGATATTTCACAGGAAGATGGTTATTGGTGAAGCCAATGAAATCAGAAACCCAAGTCTTTAACTCACTTTTGCATTGTTTGTTGAAGATGGTAATGCACTTATGATCATTCAACCTCATTCCAGAGACATCCTGAAATTTCTCCAAGCTTTGCATGAATGATCTAACAACAGATTTGGAAGCTTTTGAAAATATAATGATGTCATCAGCAAAAGCCAAAGGATTAATTAAGATGGAAGATCTATGACTATAAAGGGAGTGGGGTTTTCTGGCTGCCATCTCATTCAAAATTCTGGATAAGTAGTCAAAAACCAAAATAAATATGGTGGGGGAAAGGGGGTCACCTTTTTTGATACCTCTTGATGCACTGAAAAACCCAGATGAAGTTCCATTAATGAAAACAAAATGGAAATTATTAGCTAGCCATCTGTTGATTAGAGAGATAAAAAAAGGGGATAAGCCTCTGGTAATGAGAACTTGTTCAATAAACTTCCAACTGATTGTGTCATATGCCTTTTTGATATCCAATTTGAGAATTAAGTTACCTCCTCTAGTGATTCTGTCCAAATCCAATACCAACTCTTGAGCCAAAAGAACATTATCCACAATACTTCTATCCTTGATGAAGGCTGCCTGATTCCTGCAGATAAGCTGATTCAAATGGGGTTGTAATCTATGGACCAGGACTTTGCTTATAATCTTTGAAATAACAAAAGTGAGGCTAATGGGTCTGAAATTTTCCCATTTGTGAGGAGTTTTTTCTTTGGGAACCAAAGTAATAGTAGAAGCTTAGAAATATTTAGGGAGATCAGCCCCCCAAAAAAACTTTGGACTGTTGCAATGACATAACCCTTCACAATCAGCCAGGCCTTTTTATAAAAATTTGTTGTGTACCCATCAGGTCCAACTACTTTTGTGTTATCAATAGAATTCAGTGCTTCTCATATTTCCATTTCAGCAGGAATATCAGTGAGAGAGAGGCTTTGGGTGAACTCCCTTTCCTTATCAAATAAGGTGTATTAAATGGCAGGTTGAGAGGCAGGAGATTGTTTGAAAATATTTTGAAAGTATTGAATAGCATTACCAGCTATGCCCTCAGCAGTAGTAATCCAGTGACCCTCCTGAGAAAGGATTTTATGAATGGTGTTGCACTTCCTCCTATAGTTGATGCAACATGATAATAATTATAATTTTTATCCCCCATCTCAAAATTTCATTATGTTGGCCTTTTGAGCATAGAAGTCCTCTTGCATGTTGATTGCATCTAGCAGATGTTCATTAGCAAACTGAAGATCCATTTCAGACCCAATGCTAGAGTTCATAAGTTGTTCTAACTGTAATACATTTTGTTCAGCTTCAAGGACTTTGCTATCAATGTTCCCAACCACCTCTCAATTCCATTTAGAAAGATGCTTACTGAATTTTTTTATGTAATAGCCAAAGTTTGATACCAGGGATGTGATGATGAACATCTGCCCAAGCCATAGAGACTTGATTAAGAAAATCACCATGCATGGACCTCATATTGAGATATCTAAACTTGGCTTTACTTTTAGAAGTGTTGGAAGATATCTAAATAAGTAAGGGTCTATGATCAGACCCACTCATAGCCAAATGTTGGACAGATGTATGTAGGAAGTCTCTGAACCAAAAATCATTCACCAAAACTCTATCCAGCCTCTCTCAAATCTTCCCCCTTCTCCAAATGTACTTAGGACCAATAAAGCCCAGATCAAAAAGTCCAACAGACTGAATATTATCATTGAAAATGTTCATAATATTGATATCAGGAGATCTCCCACCCTTCTTCTCACTAGGTGAAGAGATGTAGTTGAAGTCACCCCCAACAATCCAGAATTCCCTTATAGAATAGCTAAAATCTTATAGTTGTTGTCAAAGTTCATGTCTAGCAGTGGATGTACAGCCAGCATAAATGAAGGTAGCAAAGCCATTATAGCAATTTAAGTTTATCTTCAAGTGGATAAATTGGTCTCCCTCTTTAAGGACAGTGCATTGAATTTCCTATCTCCAAAAAAGCCAAATTTTACTGTTAGAGTTGGCAATAAGTTGAAATCCAGGGAACTTCCTCACAATTTTGTTGACTTGTTTAGTGATCATTGGTTCAAGTATTGCAATGATCCAAGGTTTATACATCCTATTAAGAGCTAGAATTCTAATAAGGGATTTTGGATGTGCTAATCCCCTAACATTCCAACAGATTAGGTTCATTAACCAATTGAGGTGGATTATCCTCTCCTCGTAAATCTAACAGTGCTAGAAGAGAGAGGGAGGTCTTCCTCTAAAGAAGAAGAAGGAAGTAGGTTCTTTAGTTCCAAAGGAATTTTCTTCTTTTTTGTTTTCTGAATTTGCCATCCCTCATCTAAATTTTTAGCCAACTGCAATAGCAAAGGGTCATCCTCTAGTATATCAATAGTTGTTTCCCTTTGATCAGCAAAGATAGTTGGAAGTGCAGTACATTGGATCTGTTCAATTTGAGTAGATTTTGGGGAGAAGTGAAGTTGCTCAGTCAGGAGGTTTTGTACATTTTAAAGAGAATTATTTGGTTGCACAGCCTCTTTTTCCATATTTTGAGATAATTCAACCAACTCTAGTAAAGTGTCTTCCTGAATCCTTGTCCCTGGAAATTTAGAACCTTGGGCAGTAATACCAGCNTAGGTGAAGAGATGTAGTTGAAGTCACCCCCAACAATCCAGAATTCCCTTATAGAATAGCTAAAATCTTATAATTGTTGCCAAAGTTCATGTCTAGCAGTGGATGTACAGCCAGCATAAATGAAGGTAGCAAAGCCATTATAGCAATTTAAGTTTATCTTCAAGTGGATAAATTGGTCTCCCTCTTTAAGGACAGTGCATTGAATTTCCTATCTCCAAAAAAGCCAAATTTTACTGTTAGAGTTGGCAATAAGTTGAAATCCAGGGAACTTCCTCACAATTTTGTTGACTTGTTTAGTGATCATTGGTTTAAGTATTGCAATGATCCAAGGTTTATACATCCTATTAAGAGCTAGAATTCTATTAAGGGATTTTGGATGTGCTAATCCCCTAACATTCCAACAGATTAGGTTCATTAACCAATTGAGGTGGATTATCCTCTCCTCGTAAATCTAACAGTGCTAGAAGAGAGAGGGAGGTCTTCCTCTAAAGAAGAAGAAGAAGGAAGTAGGTTCTTTAGTTCCAAAGGAATTTTCTTCTTTTTTGTTTTCTGAATTTGCCATCCCTCATCTAAATTTTTAGCCAACTGCAATAGGAGTATATCAGTAGTTGTTTCCCTTTGATCAGCAGAGATAGTTGGAAGTGCAGTACATTGGATCTGTTCAATTTGAGTAGATTTTGGGGAGAAGTGAAGTTGCTCAGTCAGGGGGTTTTGTACATTTTAAAGAGAATTATTTGGTTGCACAGCCTCTTTTTCCATATTTTAAGATAATTCAACCAACTCTAGTAAAGTGTCTTCCTGAATCCTTATCCCTGGAAATTCAGAATCTTGGGCAGTAATACCAGGACTAGCTGGCAACTCAATACCCTGTGGCTCTAAACCCTCAGAATTAGGTCTAGGGAGCTTCCTTCTAAGTTTGGGATGAAGTCTAAAGCACTTCTCATCAGTATGGCCAAACATTTTGCAGTGATGGCAGTAAAAAGGTCTTGGTTCAGCTATAATTCTCTGCCAATATCTACTATGCTCAGTGCCTAACCAAATTTCCTCCACAGCTGGTAAAGTAATATTCCTTTCAACCAGAATTCTAGCTACTGAGGGTCTGGATAAATTGAAGGTGGGGGCATCCGACTTCAAAGGTCTTCCCAAAGCTTTGTCAATGTTGAAGAGAACTTTGTGGTTGAAAAAATGTAGTTTAAGTCCAGGTAACTTGAACAAATGGGGACAATGGGTAATTCTTTGCTGGCGNAGGTCTTGGTTCAGCTATAATTCTCTGCCAATATCTACTATGCTCAGTGCCTAACCAAATTTCCTCCACAGCCGGTAAAGTAATATTCCTTTCAACTAGAATTCTAGCTACTGAGGGTCTGGATAAATTGAAGGTGGGGGCATCAGACTTCAAAGGTCTTCCCAAAGCTTTGTCAATGTTGAAGAGAACTTTGTGGTTGAAAAAAGGTAGTTTAAGTCCAGGTAACTTAAACAAATGGGGACAATGGGTAATTCTTTGCTGGCATCAAAATTAGGAGTCCACTTTAATAATTTCATTGAAATTCCCACAATAAAAATGGATTGTTTAGAAAAGATTCTAGCATAGCCTTCTTCCCTTGTAAGATTGATGAGAATATGCCTTCCATCAAGTAGACCTACTTTCCAGGCCCCTTTAAATTTAAGTCCATCAAAAAATCTTCTCACAGATTCCATTTTAGGATGGTCCAGTTGAAATTTACCAATTAAGGNAGACCTACTTTCCAGGCCCCTTTAAATTTCAGTCCATCAAAAAATCTTCTCACAGATTCCATTTTAGGATGGTCCAATTGAAATTTACCAATTAAGATGAATTTATAGCAATCAGTAAGTCCATTTAGGTCCTCTTCAGTAAAGTAGATAGCCATTTTTCCACTTTTTTTTGCATATAGGTTTGAAAAGAGGGTCATTACCCTCATGATACTCTTGAGGGAAAACCAAGTCATCAGAGCTTTGAACTTTATCATATCCTTTCCCAACAATGTCAGCAAAAGTGGCCTTGGTCCACTGAATATTTGTTGCTATATCAATTGTATTAGGATCAGCAATCTCTGAAAAAAACCCCAGCTCAGAAACTAGTAAAGGGTATGTGTTGTGGAACTACACTGNTTGAGGAAAAACCAAGTCATCAGAGCTTTGAACTTTATCATATCCTTTCCCAACAATGTCAGCAAAAGTGGCGGCCTTGGTCCACTGAATATTTGTTGCAATATCAATTGTATTAGGATCAGCCATCTCTGAAAAAAACCCCAGCTCAGAAACTAGTAAAGGGTATGTGTTGTGGAACTACACTANTTATCTTTACAGAAGATTCACACCCTCCTTGCACAATAAATAGTAATTCCTTACACTTCTCTCTGAAGTCCCAAAGTCACAAAGACTTCAAAAGACACATCCCACATGAAGAGACACTCAAACCTCACTATCTTTTCTCCCTCTAGGATTACATAAAACACATACACACACACACACACCACTAGAGATACCAACACAGACAAATAAAGAGACTCCAACACTTGAAAATCTCTCTTTCTAATATAACCCTCAAAATCCCAA
>JXCR01128377.1:476025-487929 GCA_002079205.1 Phalaenopsis hybrid cultivar | reverse complement strand
TAGGTAAAATCTCTAAAGGATGATAGTTAATTGAGTTAACAATTTGTTCTAGTTGGTTTTCTGTATTCTTTATTACAGCCCCTTGGCCTTCTAGTTGACTCTCCATTTGAATAACAACCACTTCTAACAAAAACTCCATCACCTCATTTTGTGGGTTCAAGTTAATTCAATGAGGAAAAGAATTTCAATGTTAAAATTGCCTTGATTATTACAATTACATATCTGATTAAGTTGATTATCTACCCACAATTGGTTTCTTTCTCATAAGTTGTTCTTCAAGTTAATGTTGGAATGATTCTCTCAGCCTGGGTTGTAATAATTGGAATAAGGGTTAACTGAGTGATTGTGTATCTCATGGCTAGTTTCAAAAGAGTTAGCCTCAATAAATTGTCAAAATGAATTTTTCTCAATAACTAGGGGTCCTTGAGGATAACCTTCTACATTGATCAAACTTTCTTACAATATCTACAGCTGAAAAGTTAAAATAGTCAGCATATCAATTTTATGAAAATTCACTACCCTCTTTGGATTTTCTCTATCAAAGCTACTAGCATTATAATCCAAAACTAAATATTTATTATCTTGTTGATCTACCATTTCTATAATAAATTCATGGTGTCTTTTCTAATTCATAATCCTCAAAACAGTTCTCTCTATTTCCGATTTGTAGGGTTTAAGGTATGTTTCTTCTGAACTATGCATAAAAAAGCNATCTACCATTTCTATAATAAATTCATGGTGTCTTTTCTAATTCATAATCCTCAAAACAGTTCTCTCTATTTCTGATTTGTAGGGTTTAAGGTATGTTTCTTCTGAACTATGCATAAAAAAGTAAAAGTTCAAAAAGAAATAAAAACACACACTAAAAAATACTAATATATTATTGTTTTTAATAATAATTTTTTTATAAAAAATTTTAACACACAAAAAATCACTTAAACAAATAAAAAACACTATAACTTTTCAAGTCTAAATTTAATTAGTTTGACTAAAATTCTACTTAAGTCAAATCAACTATTCCTACCCCAACAACAACGCAAAAAACTTGACCTAACCTGCAATTACAAAGTTGTTCAGTTTCCTAGCCANTTTCAAGTCTAAATTTAATTAGTTTGACTAAAATTCTACTTAAGTCAAATCAACTATTCCTACCCCAACAACGACGCAAAAAACTTGACCTAACCTGCAATTACAAAGTTGTTCAGTTTCCTAGCCAAAAAATTGACCCAGTTTCTTTAGGCGGCTAATGTACAAAATGGATATGTTATAGAGTTTAAAATTTAATTTATAGTTCACATATTAAGGATTCTACGCAAGTACATGTATCATTCATATAATAAAGAGCNCTTTAGGCGGCTAATGTACAAAATGGATATGTTATAGAGTTTAAAATTTAATTTATAGTTCACATATTAAGGGTTCTACGCAAGTACATGTATCATTCATATAATAAAGAGTTTTTTTTCAAAAATCCTTAGTATCCATCCCACAAAGAAAGGTGTTAATTAGTAATGACTTCAGTAAAAATTCTAATCTACAATAACTCATCTTAGCCTAAAATTTTAGAAAAGTTTGATTTTTATAAATTCACTACTTTAATCTAAAATTAAAATTAGCTAAATTAAATAAAAACCTAATCTACAGAGGCTGGTTAAATTTTGGATAGTTCTTATATAATCAAAATCTCTTTCCTCTTGCAATGAGTATTGTGGCATAAGTTGTAGAAGAATTTATAGAATTATGTAAAAATTTTTGTGTCATCACGGAACATATATCTACCTACCCGCTTCCGAGTGTATAGTTAAGCTTAGTATTCTATTAGGTTTACACAACTAGCAGAAATGCAAAGATGGTTAAAAGCCTTACAACTCAAGGTAAGAAACATAATCACTTACATCAAATGTCACCTAAAAGCTCCTAATAGAAACAAATCATGAAGTATAAAACAAATTTTACAATANATCAAATGTCACCTAAAAGCTCCTAATAGAAACAAATCATGAAGTATAAAACAAATTTTACAATAAAAAAAAATTTACTACACATGCCACTACTTCATCACAAGAGGAAAGAGTAAGGGAAACTACTCACTAAGCATGGAGAAGATACACGGATTCTTCATTGCAAATGATATTGAAATCACACAACTGTATTGCAATAATTCAAAGCAAATACAATAAGAGTACAAGACTTATCTTTACAGAAGATTCACACCCTCCTTGCACAATAAATAGTAATTCCTTACACTTCTCTCTGAAGTCCCAAAGTCACAAAGACTTCAAAAGACACATCCCACATGAAGAGACACTCAAACCTCACTATCTTTTCTCCCTCTAGGATTACATAAAACACATACACACACACACACACCACTAGAGATACCAACACAGACAAATAAAGAGACTCCAACACTTGAAAATCTCTCTTTCTAATATAACCCTCAAAATCCCAAAGATTCACTTCAGAGGCACCTTCAAAATTCATCCAAATACATTGTATTTAAAAAAACAACTATTCTGGCGCCTAGGTGCCAAACCATGGCGCCTAGGCTTCAACCTTCTATATACATGAAATAATTGTTTAGCACAAAGGCGTCAGTCCTAGCATCATGGATTCAGGCTCTCTATTTTCACTTATAGGGTCTAGCGCTTAGGCACAAGTTCACTTTATGCTCCTTTGCACCAGTTGACCCTATTTTGCTCTGTATTCGCTCTTTTTATCCAAAACTCTATCTCTTGTATGTGAAACCAAAAACACACAGAATTTCTTCATTTAAAGTGTAATATCATTAAAAATGAGCATAAAATGTATATAAAAATAGCACAATTTTTGGTGTGTCGGATATCCCACTTCTTCAAGCAATATTTGATTGTTTTCCCTAGGAGGAATGCATTATTCCCCACCTCCCTTCCATTTTTAGGTTAAGAACCAAGTAAAAATGGGTTGTCCAATGGTTAAATGGTGTTTCCAATAGAAATTTGGGGACCGCCTGTGTGAAATAGCACTTGCCAGGTGAACTGGCTTGCTCATGTTGATTTATGGGAGTGGTCATGCTAGTTAAAAAGCATAGCAAACACAATTTGGGTGTGGCCAAGCTTGAGAACTGGCATAAGTACGCCAGAATCTCTATCTATTTAGTGTGGTCATGTCAGGTAGAATGTGTTGCGCCCCTGTGACTTTCAGGCGTGATCACATCAAGGGCTAGGTTGGGACATGGCCATGCACGTCCCTTAGGATGTTTTGATATCTGGCGTGCTTTCGAAGGGTATTATGGTTCATTTGAGCCACGAGGAGTTTTGAGTGGCTGAATATGACCTTGAGTCATCAAAATAGTCATTGGGATCGCCCTAAATTGGTGATTCAAAATCAATAGATGATATCCTCTTCCAAGCACGATCGGCATGTGATGAACCCTTTAATCCAGTGTGAGATGTTCCCGCTAAAGACCTTATTGACTTCTTGAGCAATGGAGCATTTTGTAAGAATTCAACGTGTTCCCGGGTCACTTGAAAGACTGTCCATTGTGTTACATAAAAAATGGATGCTAACAATGATATTTCTTGATATTATCAATGATTTACGAAACTACATATAAATAATGAGGCAAAATCTAAACCCTTGATTTTGGTACTACTGATTTCTATTCAAATAAATATATGGAAAATCTAAGTATATGGTAACTCTCAGCTTGCAATAAGCCAATTTATGGGAACTTATAAAATTATTAATCTTGATTTGTTATCCTATTTTGTGTGATTCATGGCTATACTTGTGAAAATTTTGGATGTGACATTGATCAAAATATCACACTCACTTAATGAGAAAGTTGATGTTCTTTCTAGGCGAGCTAAGGAGTTATATTGTTTTAAAAAAGATAGAAGGGTCTTATCATTGACATATGTTGATTTTCCCAAGCTCATACCTATGGGTGAATAAAGTTTTGCTCTTATGAACTTTAGAGAATTAGAAGATAATTGATGTCAAGCTTTAATTTCATACTTGATACAACAGATATTCCTTGAAGATCATTCCATAATAAATTAAATTCAAAAGAGAGATTTGTCAATCACAATCATAAATAAAACCCAATACTAACATTTAACTAATTAATTATGACTATGTTTTCTTTAGAGGGATGAAGCTCGTAAGATCATGAGTGATGTAAAAAAGTGAATATGTGGTTCTTATTAACTAGTCTAAAAATTAAATTGAAAATTAAAAGATTAGCTATTATTATCCTTAAATGACTCAAGTTTGTATTAAATAAGCAAAAAAAATGCCATTAATGTTGGACTTTTAGCCCAGTTTTTCATTGATTCACAAATGCTCTGCATTGCATCATGGCTTTTTAAGATTTGAGAAGCTAATATTATAGCCCTCATTGAACCTCCATACTCTAAACAACATAGATTCATTATTGCACCCACTAATTATTTTTCTAAATTGGAAAAAGAAACATCTTTAAGGGAAGTGAAGGTGGTGAATATGTTGCATTTCCTCAAGAATTATATTATATATTGGTGTGCCTTGTTGGATTATCTCTGATAACATGCCTTTTAAAAATTCCAAAACTTATAGCTTTAATTTATTTATCAAATTGCTTGTGTTATTATACTATACATTATCCAAGGAAAAGTGGATTCACAACTTTTGTATATCACATTAAGAAATCTCTCCATACCAATAAGAAATGGTAGCATGAAGATTGTTGGTGGTTTCATGAGCATAGTGTACAATTTCTCATACACGCACACATTCTACTTCATATAAGATGAACTTTGAGATAGAGGTTATCCTTCCATTAGAAGCAGAGCTCCCTTCATTGTGCATTGTTATTAGCAATAATATTAATAATGATTAAAATAACTACTTTAGATTGTAGTTGGATAATATAGATGAAGTTAGGTTACATACTTGGCAGAATCTAGAGTTGTATCAAGCTTGCACGATTAAGGTCCACCATAAGCTAGTAAGACCCTACACTTTCATGGTTGGAGATACACTGTTGGTTTTATGCCACTCTCTTTTTGACATATTGCCACAAGCATAGGAAATTTAAGTCAAATGGGAAGGTTATTCATGATTGAAAAGGACTAGGAAAGGGGAGCTTACTTTTTAATGGTTGGTATTTGAAGAATTTTTATTTATAAAAGTATTATTTGTATTTAGCTTAATATATAAAGCTTAGCATGTTATGCCTATGTTTGGACAAAAATTTATTAAATATAATGAAATGTTATGGTTTTTCTTTTATATAAGAAAAAATGTCTTATGCTGTGATGGATAATCATTCATATGTTACTATCCCTAGCTCATAATGATATAGAAATAAAAATAATAGAAGATAATATGATCTCATGTTGTAGTAAATATCCTCGGTGTATGTGGATCCAATCTTCCAAACTCATAAAACAAGAAGATTCATACTTATCTCATGATTAATTTTTCTAGTCGAGTTTGAGGGCTTAATTTCCATTAATGGAATCATATGATAATGGGATCTTGATTATGTTATCATCACAGTTAGGTTTTTTTTCTCCCATGATCAACATATTTCAGAAGATAAATAGAAATGAGACGAGAAAAGAAGATCACATACTATGGTAAACACCCCTTCTTTCAGGTGGATCCAATACTTCAAATTCATAAGGGAGGAAGGTTCAAACTTCTCTCATGATGAAACCCCTCAGTTGAACTTAAGGACTTGAGTTAAGTTGATAAAGTTTTTGGAGACCAAGAACATATTGATTTGATTTTCATGGCCTAGTCTTTTACCTCTAATAATCCTTATTTAGGACTAGATGAATATGAGAGGCCTCTAATATGCAGATTCAATCTTCATATCTTAAGTAAAGGAAGATTTATATGTATCTCATGATGAAAGAATCTAAAGTTGGATCAGTATACTTGATAGTGAAACCCTATTGATGTTACCATCTCACTTAGCTTTCACTTATCCATGATATTTCTTGATTAATTAATATTTTAAAATAATAAAGATATGATGAACACACATTACGGTAAATACTCCAGCTGTCATGTATGCCCAACCTTCTACTATAAAAAAAGACAGTTCATATTTCCCATATGATGATGTATTGTTTGATTGGGCCTTTGTATTAGCTTCAACTTAACAAAACCTATCATTTTGATGGAGGATCCTAAGCTTAATCATCCTTACAAATAAATTTTATTGTACTCACCTAGGAGCTAATTAAATTCCCTAACAAATCTAGTTGTGGTGCAAGTTACAATATATGCTACTTGATAAAATTAACATTATCCGAAAATTCCTTCAGTTGGGCATTTATGTTGGGTTTAAATTACCAAAACCTATAAATATTTTTGTTGATCAATAAATTAATTAAAATAGAGGGAAGAAAAGATAACTATTTGTCATAGTAAACATTCCCTCTATCATGTAGGTCTAGTCTTCTAAAAAGCTGAATATTAGAAGAATTATATCTCCATTGTGAATGAACATTTTATCAATTTAAATGATTATTTTGGGTCTAAATTATCAAACATCAACATCATGATTGAATAATTATGAAGAGTTTAGCTCCAAGATTATGAGTGCAAAATGATTTTTTTAGTGAGAAATTAGATTCCAATGAGTCTTCCAGGCATTACATGTTAAATATCATCATTTGTGATGTAGACATTGTGACCGATTTGACCTTCATGGTAGGTTTAGATTACCAAAACTCATTGATATTTGGTCTTTCCATAGAAAAGATATCAAGTATAATAATGTTGTATGGATGCTAAACTACACCCAAAAGTGACTAATTTTCTTTGCAGAGTTCTTGGATTTGAGTGTATCTTGGCAGATTTTATGATCATGCTACATAGTGCCTATCAGGCTTTATATATAATGATTTATTTTATAGTTGGGCCTTATTGTTAGGTTTAAATTACCAAAACACAGAGACAATCATTCAATTATTTTTTAGTTAGGCCTTAGGGTTGGGTCTAGATTAACTAAACCCATGAATATAGTCATTGAACTACTTTCTAGTTAAGCCTTGGTGTTTGGCCCAAAAATAACAAAACTTAAGAATTTGCTGATGTAATATAGATATGTTGAATCCAAAATAACATAATTCATATTTAACTTATGATTTCCTTCTTTTTAAGAGTAATTTCAAGGTTAGTTTAGTGTACTAACCATAAGTATCCTAAATGGAGAATGGGTTGATTTATTTCCTATATCATCCAAAGTAAATACTTATACATACTCAACCAAATCTCTCATTAAATGAGACTATGAATCAATTAGATATCCCCACAAATGATGCTTAAGAGCTTTTTTTAACAGGATTTTATAGAGCTACACCAATATTTATTATCATTTATTTTTGTTGGTAAGCCAATACATGTTGAAATGAAGCCCTCTCAACTATGACATTAGTGGGCTCACATAAGCCTACACCTTGCTTTGTTTTCATTTAGTTATGGTTGATTACCAGTTCATGTTCGAATGAATCTCGGTTGACTACACCTTTATAACTGATTATTAAACTCATATTGGGCAAAAACCTGCTCTATTATCAATTTTCCAGGGTTACTTTGCCAAATAATGATGGGATAAACCTCATTTATCCAAACACATTTATATATGGTTGTTGAGATAGTTCATGCTAAAAATGAACCATGTTGATGTCACCTTTATGCTATACTGGCGGAATTATGTTTGGCNAGGAACTGTTTCCTTACGAGCTATGAGAAGGTTGTACCTCTGAATACATGTGAAGGGAACTCTTATCCTGGACATGACTCTGAAAGTCTGCTTGATCAGGAGCTCGATATACCAGGTCAAAGGATTCGCTTGCTTTCTTTTAACAAGCATGACATGTATCTGATGTAATCAGTCTATGATGTACTCATATCTTGAGATGACTCTCAATGCATTTCATCATGTACTACGTGATGTACTCTTTTTGAGGCATAAGCCTATGTTTGATCTGTAGCATCTTTATTGAAGCAGATTAATGGAAATTTCTCTCAAGTTGTGCCTTTTTGTCAATTGCCTTTTTTTGCGATGGATGAAAGCCCGCGAACCATGCAATGGTTTAGAGTTCCAATGAACAAAGAACGAAACGACAAATTTTCAACAACAAATAAAACACAAATAAAAGATAATAAAAAATGAGTGAATAAAAAAACAAATTTCTTTTAAAAAAAATCAAACAATTAAAATTAAAACTTTAGAAACACATTTTTGAAAAATCAATTGTGATAAAAACAACAAGAAAATAAAACAAACATGTTGAGTGGATTCTTCTATTTTCAAAATTTCTTACTCTTTGTGTGCGCAACACAGCCATCGTTATCTACACTAACTCTCTGCACATTCTTGCAGAATTTCACATTCTGCACATAACTCCACAAATCCCTACAAATCTTCTTCAAAATCAACCTTCTCACATAACACACTACTGCAAATTCAACACCACAAACTCTTTGTAAGTTTCAAATCACATTATCAAATCAGTACCTAAATCCTGATTCTCACATTTCGAGGTTGATACCTGAATTTCGACTCACTCCCGGAATTGATACCTACATTTCAATTCTCACTTCTGAATCAGTCCTAAATTTCTGGTTCATTACATTTAAGGTCGGTCCTTACATTCTGACACCTTCTTTTGAGAATTGACCTATATTTCAATTCTCACTTCTGAATCAGCCCTAAATTTCTTATTCTTTACACTCGAGGTCGGTCCTTACATTCAGACGCTCTCTTTTGAGAATTGACCTACATTTCAATTCTCATTTCTGAATCAATCCTAAATTTCTGGTTCATTACATTTGAGTTCGGTCCTTACATTCCGACACCTTCTTTTGAAAATTAACCTACATTTCAATTCTCACTTCTGAATCAATCCTAAGNCAAAGAACGAAACGACAAATTTTCAACAACAAATAAAACACAAATAAAAGATAATAAAAAATGAGTGAATAACAAAACAAATTTCTTTTAAAAAAAATCAAACAATTAAAATTAAAACTTTAGAAATACATTTTTGAAAAATCAATTGTGATAAAAACAACAAGAAAATAAAACAAACATGTTGAGTGGATTCTTCTATTTTCAAAATTTCTTACTCTTTGTGCGCGCAACACAGCCATCGTTATCTACACTAACTCTCTGCACATCCTTGCAGAATTTCACATTCTGCACATAACTCCACAAATCCCTACAAATCTTCTTCAAAATCAACCTTCTCACATAACACACTACTGCAAATTCAACACCATAAACTCTTTGTAAGTTTCAAATCACATTATCAAATCAGTAGCTAAATCCTGATTCTCACATTTCGAGGTTGATACCTGAATTTCGACTCACTCCCGGAATTGATACCTACATTTCAATTCTCTCATATTTAAAAATGATACCTACATTTCAATTCTCACTTCTGAATCAGTCCTAAATTTCTGGTTCACACCTTCTTTGGAGAATTGACCTACATTTCAATTCTCATTTCCGAATCAGTCCTAAATTTCTGATTCTCTCAGAATTGACCTACATTTCAATTCTCATTTCCGAATCAGTCCTACATTTCTGATTCATTGCATTCGAGGTCGGTCCTTACATTCCGACGCTTTCTTTTGAGAATTGACCTACATTTCAATTCTCCTTTGAGGTCGGTCCTTACATTCTGACACCTTCTTTTGAGAATTGACCTACATTTCAATTCTCACTTCTGAATCAGCCCTAAATTTCTGATTGTTTACACTCGAGGTCGGTCCTTACATTCAGACGCTCTCTTTTGAGAATTGACCTACATTTCAATTCTCATTTCTGAATCAGTCCTAAATTTCTGGTTCATTACATTTGAGGTCGGTCCTTACATTCCGACACCTTCTTTTGAGAATTAACCTACATTTCAATTCTCACTTCTGAATCAATCCTAAGTTTATGATTCTTTACATTCGAGGTTGGNTTGAATCAGTCCTACATTTCTGATTCTTTACATTTGAAGTCGGTCCTTACATTCTGACGCTCTCTTTTGAGATTTAACCTACATTTTAATTCTCATTTCCGAATCAGTCCTAAATTTCTAGTTCATTACATTCGAGGTCGGTCCTTACATTCAGACACCTTCTTTTAAGAATTGACCTACATTTCAGTTCTCATTTCCGAATCAGTTCTACATTTTTTATTCTTTACATTTGAGATTGGTCCTTACATTTCGATGCTCTATTTTGGGAATTGACCTACATTTCAATTCTCATTTTTGAATCAGTCCTACATTTCTGATTCTTTACATTTGAAGTAGATCCTTACATTCTGACACTCTCTTTTTAGAATTGACCTACATTTCAATTCTCATTTCCGAATCAGTCCTAAACATTTCTGATTCATTACATTTGAGGTCGGTCCTTACACTCCGACTCTCTCTCTCACACTCCCTCTCTTTTTGAGTTGATATTTGAATTTCAATTCCCACCTTGGGGTCAACACTTACATTTTGACTCTCGTCCTTTGCAAATCTTTGAAATTTCATAACTCAAAAGTCCACTCTCCAATCTCCAGCGAGAGTCCCTACTTCTCTACTTGATGAAGCACACATCTGCTAGTTCCCCGACAGAAATAAATCACACACACAACTCTACACGTACTTCTGGGTCTGTTAAACTAGGAGTCTGTATTGGTTTTTGTTGATCTCGTCGGTCAACGCTAATACGCACGGAGTGCTTACCCAACACACCGCANGAACGATAAAATTTAGGTCAAATTTGCTTTAATCTGAACATATTTTTAACTCATTAAATTTATTTTAATACAAAAATAAAATAAATTGTATTTTACTATATTTTTATTGTTCATTTAAAAAATTAATTAATTTTTATTTTGATCAAATTTAAGTCAAGGAGACTCGAGTTTCCGCGAAGCGTGAAGGTGGGTTTATTTATTTATTTATTTATTTATATATTTATTTATTTATTTATTTATTTATTTATTTATATTTGTGGTTAAAAGAAATCTTTAATATCCCCCGCGGTCCTTTATAAGAAGTCCGAAGTCGCGCAGCTTCCATCGGCCTGCGCTGCCAAGAAATTGAGACCTGAGAGCATAGGCGTGTAGACTTGCCTTTAAAGAGAGCAGTGGAGAACGATTCTTTCGCCACCAAATCTCTTTCTTCCATGGGTTTTCCTGTGGGCTACTCTGAGCTCCTCCTCCCCAAGCTCCTCCTCCAGCTTGTCTTCTTCCTCGGCTTTCTGCGGCAAATCATCTCGTCGGCCTTTGATGCCGTCGGCCTCGGTGACCTCCTCGACTCCGAGACTCCATGGCCCGATCCACAGCCCCAAATCTCGTACCATACCACCGGATGCCAACCCCAGGAGTTCCACTCAGTCTCGGCGATGCTAATACAGGAGATCCTCCCGGTGGTTCGCTTTGAGGACCTTCTCACCGAAGAAGGGGAGATCGATCGGCGGCCAATGGGAGACGGCTGTGCCGTCTGTCTTTATGAGATCGAACCCTGGGAGGAGGTTCGGCGTCTAAGCAACTGCCGACATGTATTTCATCGCTGCTGCCTCGATCGATGGATGCAGCACGATCATCGAACCTGCCCTCTCTGCCGGACCCCCCTCATCCCAGAGGAGATGCAGGAAGCCTTCAATCTCCGGTTATGGGCTGCTGCCGGCATTCCAGACTCCGATTCCGGTGATTTCCCTTCACCTTCATCGGAATCCTCGTTTCCACCTCTTTCGCCCGCTCTTCTTTAGCCAGCGGCGCGATGAAGAAAATGGTACGATCTACCAGCTTAATATCTTTAACTGTAAATAGATCCATGGGAGGCAAAAATTGAATACAGTTAAAGTAGAAAAATCTTAAAGGAATTTTGAAATTTAGTTCGCAAGTTTCTAATTCCTTCTGTACAGTTCCGA
>JXCR01128377.1:463066-475470 GCA_002079205.1 Phalaenopsis hybrid cultivar | reverse complement strand
ATATATATATATATATATATATATATAAAATTATATTTTTTGTTGGAATAAAAAAATAATTTTATAATTGTACCATCTGCACATGGTGGGTGGGAATCACCATACAAGTATAATGGGCCCACCATGTGTATTTAGACTGTTCAAAGCTGAATCGGATTAGCGTTAACCGAAAAATAAAATAAATACATAGGTTCAGCCTTACATTGAATCAATGAAGGAGGTGGTTCAAGATTTAATGATTTAACCAGATGAAATCATAAAAATATTAAAAAATATAATAAATAAAATTTAAATGACATAAAAATTAGATGGAATTTATTATACAAGATGAGAAAGAAATAAATATAACTAAGCAAATATAAAAGCATAAAAAAAAATAATGGTCTACTAGTCATGTATATTTCATAAAATGTAAGGTAAAAAAATGAAGCTGAGAATGATTTGAGCAAGACATATTCNTAAAAATTAGATGGAATTTATTATACAAGATGAGAAAGAAATAAATATAACTAAGCAAATATAAAAGCATAAGAAAAAAATAATGGACTACTAGACATGTATATTTCATAAAATGTAAAGTAAAAAAATGAAGCTGAGAATGATTTGAGCAAGACATATTTTTTATGATACCAAAAGATTCAAACAATTCTTCATGATTTTTAATAAAAATGTGGCATAAAATAAANTTTATGATACCAAAAGATTCAAACAATTCTTCATGATTTTTAATAAAAATGTGGCATAAAATAAAAAAAAAATTACATTTTAAGTGGTTGAACAATCTGTTCCAGCAGGTTGATCAGTTCAACTGTCGGTTCCAGCCAATTCTTTTTGGCTTGACGCGAATCCGGTTTTCAGCCAAACCAAAACTGGACTACAGTTCACGGTCGAATTGGTTGAACTGGCTGGTTCGATATGGTTTTTTAAACTTAGAAAAATAATGTATATGCAGTGTGACCCAATTGGCATCATCAATTATTTTTAACATTTAGCTCAAATTAATGCAATTTTTTACTCTAAAAATCAAGTGAATTTCACTATCATAAATTAGAGCTATAGGCTGCACATTATGATGACGGCTTTTAAAAACCACAAATTTTGTTCTATTTTAATATAAATAGTAGTTTAAACTATCATTAGAATAACGCTTAACATCAATTTAAACTGCTACGAACAGCAGTGGTTCACACTGTAATTTCAATATTCTGAGACGCTCAAACACGCTGCCAAAATAGTGCAACTCAAATAATCTTATAGCAGTTTCAAAATCACAAACATTTTTGCTATGCTTCAATGCTTGTTCGAATTTAACACAAAATAATTTCTATTCTTACATGTTTATCAAATAAAATCTTTGAAAAGACAAATGAGCTTTCAGAGCTCCCAAGTTTTAGGTAATTGGGGTGATAACTAGTCGCCCATTCTCAGTATAGGATAGAATCATTCAGAAAGGGTCATAATGTAATTTCTTAGGTATAATCTTGATGTGTCATCAATAAAATTTTATTATGAAGTAAAAATCTCGGTGCATTTTTAATAAGACAACTTCTAAATTCCATTCAAATTCATTTTCATCCAAAGTTTGGTTCTGGCAAGTTTATAGTCAAATTGATTGTCTGGACAAGATGAACCTAATTATACCTAAACTGATTCAGTTCGGGTCTAATCGGACCCATATCAAGCTAGTGAAACACATATAGAGGTTTAGGACCATCAATTGAAAAGTCAAATAAACTCTAAATGTAGCATATTTATTGTCAAATCGAGCGTCTTGACAGGAGGAATTTATCGAGCCTAAGATTGCCGAATTCTGAGGTCATGAAGACACATAAATCATTAAAAAAATTATCTAGAATCAAGGGGGATCAACATGGACAATCCGGCCTGGTGGTTAGGGAAGTCACGCATCAAAGACCAAAAGACCCCTTTCCAATGGCCAAGAAATAAGGCTCTTCTCTTCACTTGGAAAAAGAAAAAAAAAAAGAAGAGGAATTCCAGAGTCTAACATAGAAAGAAGATCTAGTGATAGCCACCAACCTCCACAGTCGCTTACCACCATCAACCAACGTCTGTAGGCCACTATTAAACATCGCTGGCCATCACCGCTTGTCGCCACAGATCACCGGTGGTCATCACATTTGTTTGCAACCATTGTATTTCAAATGCAGTTGTTGTGTCTGACACATGTATTGAAGACCATGTGAATAACCACCAGCCACCAACCAGTGTCGACCACCGCATGCTAGCCACTGACAATCATCATTGGTCGTCAATGCTTGTTGTCCACCATAAGTCTCTGGTGATCCTTGCTTGCAACAGTTGTGGTCTAAATATGACCATTGTGTTGTATAAGACATGCAATTATTGATATAAATTTGTTACCCCGGTCTTTATGTTGCGAGAGATGGCACGCTCATGTACTTACAAATGCATAGTCAATTGCTTTGATAGGGTTAGAACCCATGATTTTTCCCTTTTCTTAGTTTTTCAATGTAAAAAAAAATTAGATTGTAAAAAAAAATTAATGCCTCCAACATATATTTTTTCTATTGTCCGTGCATGTTTTAGATTATTAGTTTGCCTCTAGTGTTATTTTATGTAGTCATTCAAATGAGAGAGTGAAGTGTAGCATGTTAGGTGGTGTCTAAGAGTGATTTAGAGAGATTATCGAGTTGAAAAGATATTTTTTCACATAACCATTTATCTCATCTCATTTTACCAAAATTTCATTGTAGTGGAAAATATGCTTTTTCACATAAGAAATTTTCATCACATAAATATAATTATATAGTTTAATAGTTTAATAGTTTAATAGTTTAGTTGTTATTGTTTAAATTTTGCACTTCATTTTTGCTAGTAGTTAAATAATTTATTTCTGATAATATCTCAACATTCGAAATTAGTGAAGTATATTCGTTTTACTTTCTGTGAATTTCCTAGTTAATTTATCATTTTAAATTTAAACCTTCTCCGTGGGATCGATATTTTGGGTTTAAATAGAAAGTCATTTCTTACTTGATAACGATACGTATATTTGCATAGAATCCTAACATGAATTGCTTAAATTTCTTATTCATAAATTATTGCATCAAGCTTTTGGCCCTGTTGCATAGCGGAGTCAACCTTATATATTTTGCACATCTATATTTTCGGGGATCAATGTACTATATCTTGAACTGAAAATCTTTAATTTCCCAAAAAACCAAGCATCATTTGTTCATCAACCATTATGATATGAAGATGGATAGGGAACTTCTGTAGTTATCTTCAACCCTCATCAAGTCCCCAGTCATTTTTCACAAATAATAATTTGACAAACCAATTCCTTAATAGATCATTTGTGTGAAGATCAAATACCTTGCCTCTGAAAGATATACGACCATGCACATAATTATTGAACTTGTTTATTCTGGCTGAAACCCATGATGTTAGTTTAACCACCCATTTCCTAAAAAAGACAATTAAACCAACAATGACCGCCATAGCTTGATAAGAAAATTGAGAAACACTAACCTTGATCACTGCTAGAACATCCTTCAACTCAAACACAGGCAAAAAATAAAGACCAAAATGCAGATTCACCTCGTAAATCATGACATCCCTAATGGAGGCAATCATGCTCAATCAGAGGGATTCGACAACTTAAACACTATGTAATTCAAAAAGTGAAATCTTAAAAAAAATTAAAAATCAAAGCTTCATTGGTAGGTGTCGATTACGCCTTGTCAGGATTCTGTTACTTTTTTTGGCCTACTAGGGGTCAAGAATTTCTAGACATGAATCTAAAAAGAAAATTAAGCATGAAAAAATCTTCTTAGAGGAAACAATAACATAAAAAATGAGGTAAAAATAACCCAAGAAAGGGGATAATAACAATCCAAGGAATAAAACAACAAAATCCTAAGAAAGGAGAAAATAATAACCTATGAAAGAAGGCAATGATAGGTTGAGAAAGAAGGTAATGATAGGTTGAGAAAGAAGGCAACAACAGCCTGAAGAAAGAGGCAACAAAAATCCATGTCATAAAAAGCAACAACAGCCTTAATTGGGAGGTGGAAAAAGCATAAAGAAGGAGTCAAAACTAGTCTGAGGAAGGAGGCAACATCAGCCTAAAGATGGTGGCGACAACTACTTGAAGAAAGAGGCAACAATAGCCCAAGTAAGGAGGCAACAAAAACTAGGAGGAATGCAATATCAGCCTAAAGGAAAATTTAAGAGAGGGATGAGTGGTGTACTTTCCCTCCTCTTTAAAGGGACTATTTTTAAGCAAAAAAATTTGAAAAAATCCCCCAAAAAAATCTTTTTTTTTTTTTTTTTTGGTTTCGCCTTGCAAATGAACCCACAGACAAGCACATTCGCTCAATCGAATACCTAATATGTAGAAATGGGTCCGCCAACTTACCGACACATTCACCCACTCTACAAGTCCATGTCGCTCTACTTTCTCACTTACTCGGTTTGTGTCTATTCTAAAAAGAAGACTCAGGGATAACCACCTGCCTCCATAGCTGTCGACCACCATTTGTCGGCCAACATCAACCATTGTTTGCCGCTGTCGACCACCGCCCCCTGCAACACTTGTATGCAACCATTGAAATTCAAATAAGGATTTATGCCCAACCCTTGTATTGAGCACTCGACGAATAACCACCAGCCTATGTAGTCGCCAATCATCATCCAATACTACCTCAACCACCGACAACAACCGTCGGTCGTCCGCGCCTACCTCTCCATCGTTCTCCAGGAAGTCCAATTATATTTATCANACCAAAGTTGTTCCTTATGATCATCTACACCAAATGAAACATTTATTTGGGCCAATTGACATGGCTAACCTAGCCAAAACCCATGTTTTGGTCATTTTCACCCACTTGGACCCATACACTAAATGTGACCTAACCACCTTAAAGCCACCAAATTAACTCCACCACAGCCATTAGTTGGACCTAGTGACCAGTCTAAACAGCATGAAACCACCTAAATCAAGCCGTGGACCAAAGGTCCCCCACATTAAGGGATCTTATTTCCAAAAATGCACATGCTTAAGATATCTTTGCCAAGTCTAAGCACATTTGCATTAAATTGTTGTGATGGATTCCTCTGGGTTCCCTGAGCTCCTAGCCACCTCCCCTTGGTCGGTCGGCCAGCCTAGTGGCCAGAAAAGCCCAAAACCGAGAGCCACCCCCATGACACCTCATCCAAATTNCGGTCGGCCAGCCTAGTGGCCAGAAAAGCCCAAAACCGAGAGCCACCCCCATGACACCTCATCCAAATTAAAAATAGAGCTAGCTCATCCAAATCAAATTGAAGAGCTCCTCTGCCCTCCACCTAAGCACCACAATGCACCAAACTTATGCCCTGAGAGCCACCCCATGGCTNCCTCTGCCCTCCACCTAAGCACCACAATGCACCCAACTTATGCCCTGAGAGCCACCCCATGGTTATTTTTATAAAAACTCACCTCTCACGGCCGTGGGAGGTGTGCTGAAATTTTCTTAGAGAGGCCTCTCCAAACTTCACACAGAGCTTCCCTAAGATCCCCTCAGTGCATTCCAACGATTTTCCCTCACCCATTCCCATTGTCGGAGCTCAATTTTTNTTGAAGAGCTCCTCTGCCCTCCACCTAAGCACCACAATGCACCCAACTTATGCCCTGAGAGCCACCCCATGGTTATTTTTATAAAAACTCACCTCTCACGGCCGTGGGAGGTGTGCTGAAATTTTTTAGAGAGGCCTCTCCAAACTTCACACAAAGCTTCCCTAAGATCCCCTCAGTGCATTCCAACGATTTTCCCTCACCCATTCCCATTGCCGGAGCTCAATTTTTAGCTTGAAACCCTGCCGAAAACCAGGACAAGACCCAATACACCTCCACACTCCACCAAACTTCAATTTCTTGTGCTCACGCCTTCACAAGAGTGAAAGAAGCCAAAGCCCTATCAAATACCCCTTCCACAGAGGCTCTACCATAGCTCTAGACCAACACCTGAAATCGAACTTGGTCGAATTCATACCTAGGTCTTACACCAAGACCAGGGACTCAATCCCTAGCCTCCTTGGACCCCAACAAATGTGTCGAGCATTTCTGATGGAAGCCTCCCTTCTCATAGTAAAGGTATAAAACTCCTCCTCATCCCGAGATTTTTTTGATTCTCCATTTACTTAAGCTTGATGTCATGGCTTCTTAGCCATATGGATTATGTTCATCTCACTTAGACGAGTCCATAGGATCAAACCCGAAGTGATTTGGTTGAGTCTAGGCCAGGATTANGTCTTACACTAAGACCAGGGACTCAATCCCTAGCCTCCTTGGACCCCAACAAATGTGTCGAGCACCTCTGATGGAAGCCTCCCTTCTCATAGTAAAGCTATAAAACTCCTCCTCATCCCGAGATTATTTTGATTCTCCATTTACTTAAGCTTGATGTCATGGCTTCTTAGCCGTATGGATGTGTTCATCTCACTTAGACGAGTCCATAGGATCAAACCCGAAGTGCTTTGGTCGAGTCTAGGCCAAGATTATAAGGTTTTAGTGTGGACGGGCACGGGATCATTCTATCGGGGACGATGACAGGGAGCCGTTCGATCGAGCGTGTATCAAATGAATGGGGGAGATCAAGCCGGACAGCGCTTCAAGACATAAACAGCGGGTCGAGTCAGCAAGCCACGTGGACGGCAGCGTCCAACCAGAGCACGCCATGCATATCTTCGGAGCCGTCGTAGGTTGAGGTGGCACGCGTGGTTTAAATAGAAAAATAGGGGTATTTTCTTATTTATTTAGTCCCAAAAACTTAGCACGCGCTGTTTAAATAGATAAATAGGGCTTTTTCCTATTTATTTAAATACCCTTAACTTTATGCCTTCGGAGCCGTCGTAGGTTGAGGTGGCACGCGTAGTTTAAATAGATAAATATGGCTTCTTCTATTTATTTAAATACCCCCAAACTTATAAAATCCTATCTTGGTGTAGAAAAATCACAAAAATAAAATAAAAATACCCTCTTGCTCAGTGAACAGAGGACAATAATGGTGGAATAAATTTCAAGTCCATTTGATGCATAAAATATTTTTAATTAATTAAACACTGTTTGAGGTGGAATAACTTTCAAGTCCATTTGATGCATAAAATATTTTTAATTAATTAAACACTATTTGAAATCATTTTATTCCCCATGCACATTAACACATCACCTTGGCTTGAAATTTTGACATATTGTAGCCTCTGTTAGGGGAAGTATTCTATGATTTTTCCAAAGTCAGAGAAGGTTCCTATATAGAGACCCATATTTTTCAAGCTATTTCACATTATTCCCTTAAAATAATCATGGAAATTAGCATATTGGTTATAAAATCCTAAGAAAAATTTGGAAGGTCAACCATCACCAGAGAAACCTTTGAAAATACNCAAAGTCAGAGAAGGTTCCTATATAGAGACCCATATTTTTCAAGCTATTTCACATTATTCCCTTAAAATAATTGTGGAAATTAGCATATTGGTTATAAAATCCTAAGAAAAATTTGGAAGGTCAACCATGACCAGAGAAACCTTTGAAAATACTTTCATGAGTCAAGTTATTTAAAAAATCCTTAAATTTTACAAATACTAAATCACTAAAATAATTAATTTTGAATCAAGTCATTTAAAAAATCCTTAAATTTTCCAAATACTAAATCACTAAAATAATTAATTTTGGAAAAGTGTCAAGTCATTTAAAACATTTTTACATTTTTTAAATACTAAATCACTAAGATAATTAATTTTCAAAAATTTGTCATTTAAAACATCCTTAAATTTTCCAAATACTAAATCACTATGATAATTAATTTTGGAAATCACAAACATTTAAATGACTTGCTTTTGATCTCCACTGTGATTTATGATCCAGAGAACTCATCATAAAATTTTCAAAATATTTTGAGTTCATTTGATAACATAAATTGATTTTTAAAGATAAATACCACTTTTAACACTTAAATGATTTTTATAAATCAAAATACAACTCAAAAATTTATGAAACTTATTTTTTTGAGTTCTCTGTGATCAGGGGTAATTTATAAAAATAAAATAATTAAAAATTCATAAAAATCATAAAAATAATAAAACTCATGGAAATGTTCTAAATTGTTTCCTAATCACTTAGGAACAATTAGAGTATTTTTCATGATTTTCTAAATAAAGATATTGAATTTGAAAGCTTAAAAAAAAAATTTTNAAAATAATTAAAAATTCATAAAAATCATAAAAATAATAAAACTCATGGAAATGTTCTAAATTGTTTCCTAATGACTTAGGAACAATTAGAGTTTTTCCTGATTTTCTAAATAAAGATATTGAATTTGAATGCTTAAAAAAATTTTAAAAGGCTAGAAATGAGTTTCCACTAAAATAATCCCAATAAATGAAGGAAAAATCAGAAAAATATAACATTTGCTTCTTAGAGTTCTCTGACCTTAGGGAGATTTTTAAAAAACAGAAAACTTAATTTTCACCACCTAAAATATTTTATTTTTATTAAATAGCCCAGAACTTAAAATAATTCAAAAAATTATGAAATTTGATCCAGAGGCTTCTCTGGTCTAGGTCTACCTCTAGTAAAAATTTCAAGGGTTTATAATTTACCTTGGTCAAGTTAGGAATTTTCTTTGAAAGAGCCTATTTTTGCGTCAAAATAATTATATAAATTAAATTAAATCTTGAAAAATCACATTTTCTCCTCTGATGTCTCAATTGGCCCATGAATGAGGTAGGATAAAAATTTCAAAGCCTTTTGAATTGAATTTGACAAATAATGAAGTGTTAGAGCCTTAACTTTAATTAACATTTAGTNCGTCAAAATAATTATATAAATTAAATTAAATCTTGAAAAATCACATTTTCTCCTCTGATGTCTCAATTGGCCTATGAATGAGGTAGGATAAAAATTTCAAAGTCTTTTGAATTGAATTTGACAAATAATGAAGTGTTAGAGCCTTAACTTTAATTAACATTTAGGNAGGTATACCTCTAGTAAAAATTTCAAGGGTTTATAATTTACCTTGGTCAAGTTAGGAATTTTCTTTGAAAGAGCCTATTTTTGCGNGAGTTATTCAATGGAATGTATTAAATTTTAGTTAAATTTATCATTATTTTACTTTAAAATTTATAAATGGAGCGGCATTCTCTATATAGGAACTTATTTTTTAATTTAGATAGAGCTCAAAAGTATGAAGAAATCCAAATCTCTACTTGACATTTGAAGGCGACACTCATCACCAACTCTTGAATATTATTGATCAACCATCAACTTACTATCATCATCATTTGACTACACTAAAAACATCATCAATTAGTAATCATTATCTAACCTAAGTCAATTTGATATTGCTGACAAACTACAATCACCCAAATCATTATCACACGATTGTCATCATTAAATTATCATTGCTAGGGCTTATAATTATATTTGTCCAATGTTGCCCAACTAACATGAGTTCATGGTCCCTATTATCTCAACACTAGTAGCTTTACTATAATTATAGGAGACTAAACTTAATTTCATTATTTATTAATTTCATCTTCTCTAGTTAAAAGTAAGAAAAACTATGTAACATCTCAAATTTATTTTANTATATATATATATATATATATATATATATATATATATATATATATATATATATATATATATAAATGATATAAAAAAATACTAAAACTCACATAAATTACTCTTAAATTATCCAATTCGTCTTAATATATCCTAAAAAAATAGGATGAGTCATTGATGATTCTTGGACAAATAATAAATTATTTAATAAAAAATCAAACAATAATAAGGGTAATATCATGCATGCTCCTTCCAATGAAAAAAATAGAATGATAGCAAGGTAATCATATCAAGATTTTTTTTATTCTAATAAATATTATTTTTTTATTTTTTAAGAAAGTTGACTAAGGAAAAATAAATCTTATATAAGCAAAATTCAATGGTATGACCTTAACAACATTTTATTTCATCTAAGCTAAAGGAAGCTCTCTTAAATATTTATTCCTTGGGGAAAGAACATAATTCACCATCCCCTCAAATCAATCAATGACATTAGAGAAATTGCCGCATCAATTTACTAATTCAGATAATTTTGTTGGTCGATGTGGTAGAATCATAGACAAAATCATCGAGTTTCGTCGACTCAGAAAATTTTATTTTTGGAGGACCAATTTAAAATAATAGTTTTTTAAGAAAATATTACTTTAAAAATTTTGCCTATTTATATTTTAGTGCTCTAATATCAATAATAATTTATCATGATACAAAATTAATATATTTTTTTCCTTGCAATATGAGGTTTTGTTTCTTATGAGATATTATGTTTTCTATTCTCATAGGGGTTATTATGATTGAATTGAAGGATCAAATTTAGGTCAAATTTGCTTTAATTAAACATATTTTAAATTCATTAAATTTATTTTAATACTTGAATAAAATAAATTTTATTTTATTATATTTTTATTGTTCTTTTAAAAAAAATTTTAATTTTTATTTTGATCAAATTTAAGTCAAGGAGACTCGATTTAAGGTGGGTTTATTTATTTATTTGTTTATTTATTTATTTATTTATATTTGGGGTTAAAAGAAATCTTTAATAACACCCGCGGTCCTTTATAAGAAGTCCGAAGTCGCGCAGCTTCCATCGGCCTGCGCTGCCAAGAAATTGAGACCTGAGAGCATAGGCGTGTAGACTTGCCTTTAAAGAGAGCAGTGGAGAACGATTCTTTCGCCACCAAATCTCTTTCTTCCATGGGTTTTCCTGTGGGCTACTCTGAGCTCCTCCTCCCCAAGCTCCTCCTCCAGCTTGTCTTCTTCCTCGGCTTTCTGCGGCAAATCATCTCGTCGGCCTTTGATGCCGTCGGCCTCGGTGACCTCCTCGACTCCGAGACTCCATGGCCCGATCCACAGCCCCAAATCTCGTACCATACCACCGGATGCCAACCCCAGGAGTTCCACTCAGTCTCGGCGATGCTAATACAGGAGATCCTCCCGGTGGTTCGCTTTGAGGACCTTCTCACCGAAGAAGGGGAGATCGATCGGCGGCCAATGGGAGACGGCTGTGCCGTCTGTCTTTATGAGATCGAACCCTGGGAGGAGGTTCGGCGTCTAAGCAACTGCCGACATGTATTTCATCGCTGCTGCCTCGATCGATGGATGCAGCACGATCATCGAACCTGCCCTCTCTGCCGGACCCCCCTCATCCCAGAGGAGATGCAGGAAGCCTTCAATCTCCGGTTATGGGCTGCTGCCGGCATTCCAGACTCCGATTCCGGTGATTTCCCTTCACCTTCATCGGAATCCTCGTTTCCGCCTCTTTCGCCCGCTCTTCTTTAGCCAGCGGCGCGATGAAGAAAATGGTACGATCTACCAGTTTAATATCTTTAACTGTAAATAGATCCATGGGAGGCCAAAATTGAATACAGTTAAAGTAGAAAAATCTTAAAGGAATTTTGAACTTTAGTTCGCAAGTTTCTAATTCCTTCTGTACAGTTCCGATTTAATCAACCTCCGGGTCAGAACTTATGAGCTTTTTTCTGCTTTGAGTTAACGACTGAAAAAGGATTGATGATCTTAACTAAAAGATGCGAGTAAATTTGAATGTAAAATTGGATCCATGAAGGGTCTGTCTTCTCATGATTTGGTGAGAAACCTATGCCAAAAAAGGAGAGTGTTCGGTACAGCTTTTGTTNAGGATTGATGATCTTAACTAAAAGATGCGAGTAAATTTGAATGTAAAATTGGATCCATGAATGGTCTGTCTTCTCATGATTTGGTGAGAAAACTTATGCCAAAAAAGGAGAGTGTTCGGTACAGCTTTTGTCATTCAAGGATTTTTCTTACCTTATTTTTCTTGCTTTTGACTGGGGTGTTTTGTCTGTGATTAAAGTAATGTTGTTTGGTGTTTGAGTTTTTCAAAGTTTCTTCTGACCGGTTCTCACCGGGGACGATGAGTCTAAGCAGTGCTTTCTCAAGTTATTTTCCATGTTTGATACCTCGTCATGCTGTCCTGCACTCGAAAATGTGGGGAAGGTAAACTAGACTGTTCCTAGTTGAAGGCTCTGAAAAAATTGCCATGGTTTCATAGGAGCATCTCATTAAATTTTCTGTCATACATTTGGTATTTAAAAATTAAATTACGCCAAATTTTTATTAAAAAAATGATTTTTATTACAATCTTCTTTTTTAAAAATATATATATTTATAGCTAAATTAATATATATATATATATATATATATATATATATATATATATATCAAAAAAATTATATTTTTTGATGGAATAAAAAAATAATTTTATTATTGTACCATCTTCACATGGTGGGTGGGAATCACCATACAAGTATAATGGGCCCACCATGTGTATTTAGACTGTTCAAAG
>JXCR01128377.1:403175-463043 GCA_002079205.1 Phalaenopsis hybrid cultivar | reverse complement strand
GTAAAAAAATGAAGCTGAGAATGATTTGAGCAAGACATATTCTTTATGATACCAAAAGATTCAAACAATTCTTCATGATTTTTAATAAAAATGTGGCATAAAATAAAAAAAAAAAAATTACATTTTAAGTGGTTGAACAATCTGTTCCAGCAGGTTGATCAGTTCAACTGTCGGTTCCAGCCAATTCTTTTTGGCTTGACGCGAATCCGGTTTTCAGCCAAACCAAAACTGGACTACAGTTCACGGTCGAATTGGTTGAACTGGCTGGTTCGATATGGTTTTTTAAACTTAGAAAAATAATGTATATGCAGTGTGACCCAATTGGCATCATCAATTATTTTTAACATTTAGCTCAAATTAATGCAATTTTTTACTCTAAAAATCAAGTGAATTTCACTATCATAAATTAGAGCTATAGGCTGCACATTATGATGACGGCTTTTAAAAACCACAAATTCTGTTCTATTTTAATCTAAATAGTACTTCAAACTATCATTAGAATAACGATTAACATCAATTTAAACTGCTACGAACAGCAGTGGTTCACACCGTAATTTCAATATTCTGAGACGCTCAAACACGCTGCCAAAATAGTGCAACTCAAATAATCTTATAGCAGTTTCTAAATCACAAACATTTTTGCTATGTTTCAATGCTTGTTCGAATTTAACACAAAATAATTTCCATTCTTACATGTTTATCAAATAAAATCTTTGAAAAGACAAATGAGCTTTCAGAGCTCCCAAGTTTTAGGTAATTGAGGTGATCAAATTTTTATTTGGCCAGTCGCCCATTCTCAGTATAGGATAGAATCATTCAGAAAGGATCATAATGTAATTTCTTAGGTATATAATCTTGATATGTCATCAATAAAATTTTATTATGAAGTAAAATTCTCGGTGCATTTTTAATAAGACAACTTCTAAATTCAATTCAAATTCATTTTCATCCAAAGTTCGGTTCTGGCAAGTTTATAGTCAGATTGATTGCCTGGACAGGATGAACCTAATTATACCAAAACTGATTCAATCCAGGTCTAATCGGACCCATATCAAGCTAGTGAAACACATATAGAGGTTTAGGACCATCAATTGAAAAGTCAAATAAACTCTAAATGTAGCATATTTATTGTCAAATCGAGCGTCTTGATAAGAGGAATTTATCGAGCCTAAGATTGATGAATTCTGAGGTCATGAAGACACATAAATCATTAAAAAAATCATCTAGAATCAAGGGGGATCAACATGGACAATCCGGCCTGGTGGTTAGGGAAAGCACGCATCAAAGACCAAAAGACCCCTTCCCAATGGCCAAGAAATAAGGCTTTTCTCTTCACTTGGAAAAAGAAAAAAAAAGAAGAGGAATTCCAGAGTCTAACATAGAAAGAAGATCTAGTGATAGCCACCGACCTCCACAGTCGCTTACCACCATCAACCAACGTCTGTAGGCCACTATTAAACATCGCTGGCCATCACCGCTTGTCGCCACCGATCACCGGTGGTCATCACATTTGTTTGCAGCCATTGTATTTCAAATACAGTTGTTGTGTCTGACACATGTATTGAAGACCATGTGAATAACCACCAGCCACCAACCAATGTCGACCACCGCATGCCAGCCACTGACAATCATCATTGGTCGTCACTGCTTGTTGTCCACCATAAGTCTCTGGTGATCCTTGCTTGCAACAGTTGTGGTCTAAATATGACCATTGTGTTGTATAAGACATGCAATTATTGATATAAATTCGTTACCCCGGTCTTTATGTTGCGAGAGATGGCACGCTCATGAACTTACAAATGCATAGTCGATTGCTTTGATAGGGTTAGAACCCATGATTTTTCACTTTTCTTAGTTTTTCAATGTAAAAAAAAATTAGAATGTAAAAAAAAAATTAATGCCTCCGACATATATTTTTTCTATTGTCCGTGCATGTTTTAGATTATTAGTTTGCCTCTAGTGTTATTTTATGTAGTCATTCAAATGAGAGAGTGAAGTGTAGCATGTTAGGTGGTGTTTAAGAGTGATTTAGAGAGATTATCGAGTTGAAAAGATACTTTTTCACATAACCATTTATCTCATCTCATTTTACCAAAATTTCATTGTAGTGGAAAATATGCTTTTTCACATAAGAAATTTTCATCACATAAATATAATTATATAGTTTAATAGTTTAATAGTTTAATAGTTTAGTTGTTATTGTTTAAATTTTGCACTTCATTTTTGCTAGTAGTTAAATAATTTATTTCTGATAATATCTCAACATTCGAAATTAGTGAAGTATATTCGTTTTACNTTAATAGTTTAATAGTTTAGTTGTTATTGTTTAAATTTTGCACTTCATTTTTGCTAGTAGTTAAATAATTTAGTTCTGATAATATCTCAAAATTTGAAATTAGTGAAGTATATTCGTTTTACTTTCTGTGAATTTCCTAGTTAATGAATTTAGACCTTCCCCGTGGGATCGATATTTTGGGTTTAAATAGAAAGTCCTTTCTTACTTGATAACGATATGTATACTTGCATAGAATCCTAACATAAATTGCTTAAATTTCTTATTCATAAATTATTGCATCAAGCTTTCGGCACTGTTGCATAGCGGAGTCAACCTTATATATTTTGCACATCTATATTTTCGGGGATCAATGTACTATATCTTGAACTGAAAATCTTTAATTTCCCAAAAAACCAAGCATCATTTGTTCATCAACCATTATGATATCAAGATGAATAGGGAACTTCTGTAGTTATCTTCAACCCTCATCAATTCTCCAGTCATTTTTCACAAATAATAATTTGACAAACCAATTCCTTAATAGATCATTTGTGTGAAGATCAAATACCTTGCCTCTGAAAGATATACGACCATGCACATAATTATTGAACTTGTTTATTCTGGCTGAAACCCATGATGTTAGTTTAACCACCCATTTCCTAAAAAAAGACAATTAAACCAACAATGACCGTCATAGCTTGATAAGAAGATTGAGAAACACTAACCTTGATCACTGCTAGAACATCCTTCAACTCAGACACAGGCGAAAAATAAAGACCAAAATGCAGATTCACCTCGTAAATCAGGACATCCCTAATGGAGGCAATCATGCTCAATCAGAGGGATTCGACAACTTAAACACCATGTAATTCAAAAAGTGAAATCTTAAAAAAAATTAAAAATCAAAGCTTCATTGGTGGTGTCGATTACGCCTTGTCGGGATTCTGTTACTTTTTTTTGGCCTACTAGGGGTCAAGAATTTCTAGACATGAATCTTAAGAGAAAATCAAGCATGAAAAACTCTTCTTAGAGGAAACAATAACATAAAAAAATGAGGCAAAAATAACCCAAGAAAGGGGATAATAACAATCCAAGGAATAAAACAACAAAATCCTAAGAAAGGAGAAAACAATAACCTATGAAAGAAAACAATGACAGCTTGAGAAAGAAGGCAATGATAGGTTGAGAAAGAAGGCAACAACAGCCTGAAGAAAGAGGCAACAAAAATCCATGTCATAAAAAGCAACAACAACCTTAATTGGGAGGTGGAAAAAGCTTAAAGAAGGAGTCAAAGCTAGTCTGAGGAAGGAGGCAACATCAGCCTAAAGATGGTGGCGACAACTACTTGAAGAAAGAGGCAACAATAGCTCGAGTAAGGAGGCAACGAAAAACTAGGAGGAATGCAATATCAGCCTAAAGGAAAATTTAAGAGAGGGATGAGTGGTGTGCTTTCCCTCCTCTTTAAAGTGACTATTTTTAAGCAAAAAAACTTGGAAAAATCCACAAAAAAATCTTTTTTTTTTTTTTGGTTTCGCCTTGCAAATGAACCCACAGACAAGCACATTCGCTCAATTGCATACCTAACATGTAGAATTGGGTCCGCCAACTTACCGACAAATTCACCCACTCTACAAGTCCATGTCGCTCTACTCTCTCACTTACCCGATTTGTGTCTATTCTAAAAAGAAGACTAAGCGATAACCACCTGCCTCCATAACTGTCGACCACCATTTGTCGGCCAACATCAACCATTGTTCGCCGTTGTCGACTACCGCCCCCTGCAACACTTGTATGCAACCATTGTATTTCAAATAAGGATGCTATGCCCAACCCTTGTATTGAGCACCCGACGAATAACCACCAGTCTATGTAGCCGTCAATTATCATCCAATACTACCTCAACCACCGACAACAACCATCGGTCGTCCTATCGCTCCATCGTTCTCCAAGAAGTCCAATTATATTTATCGAGTTGTATAACGATAAGTGTAATTTTCAACTTAATTTTATAAGCTCGTTATTCCTATTGTGAGAGCAGGGTGCAATATCTACTCATAAATAAATACATAGTGAATTATTTTGATTGAGCTAAGCCCATAATTTTTTCTCTTTTAAATATTTTTCAATTTAAAAATCTTGATATATATTCATAATCTTTTATTATCTATATATGAGTTGAATCATTGTACAATAGTAATACTTTAACTAATTACTCTGTCAGCATAAACTTTTCCCAGCCTAACAAAATTGTGATAGTTCTGAGCAACGAGGAAGCTCGTAAATAACAACCTTTGTTCATGCCAAGCGTTAAGCATGTGGCAGTAATGGCCGCCATGTGTTTCCACTCAGAAGTCAGAGGAGCCCATAACTTGACGCTAATGATGTGCGTTACTTGCAGTTCTGCTAATGCCTGCTGCAATGGAGGACTGAAATCGGAAGCGCTTCAAGTAGTAGTAGAAGTTCCCACAGATCCACAGTAATAAATTTTAGATACAAATTCGTTTTTTTTTTTTTCTTTTTTACAATTTATTTAAATTCGATGATTATGAGAAAATAATGAGGGACTGATTTGCAACCTGTTTTAATATTTGAACGCNCGCTTTAAGTAGTAGTAGAAGTTCCCACAGATCCACAGTAATAAATTTTAGATACAAATTCGTTTTTTTTTTCTTTTTTGCAATTTATTTAAATTCGATGATTATGAGAAAATAATGAGGGACTGATCTGCAACCTATTTTAATATTTGAAGGTGAAAAAATTATTTCATACGGATATGATATGCAGAGATACATACGGTGTCGGATCTCCACCGTGCATCACAGCAAAGATGTATGACGGTGAGCCTTATTTTAATTTTTTTTTAAAAAAAATTTCTGTGATGAACGGTGGAGATCAGATACTGTCTCTGCATACCGTGTCCGTATAGAGTAATATTTTTTTATGGTGAGACCGAGATGACAACTGTGAATATATAAACTTTTGTCAGCATGTGCTGAAAATTCACATCAAATTTTATGCTAAATCTTATCAAAATCCAACACATTGACTGGCCTACCATTGGGAGAAAGGTGCAGAATTTAGCTTTAGGGATGATAACATTTAATAAAATTCTAAGTTTTGGTTTTGATTGGCTGAACGGGTCTACTATCTGTTAAAATGAGGATTGTATTAGAATAGTTTGGCTTGGTGAAACACTAAATAAACTAAATATGAAACGACAAACCAATTACAGGCGGCGACTTTAAGCAAAAGGATGAGAAAACAACAAAAATACAGGGTACATGCTCTTTCTTATGTTAATAAATTGAAGTTAGCGTAATGTCACCTCCCAAAAGAGCCTTTAGGGGTGGTGGGCAGCCCAAGACTTAAATACTGCTTTTCGGCTCTACACCTAGCCGATGTGGGACTTTTTGTCTGTGACATTCTCCTCCATCCAATCACGTGACGCCCTCATCGCGGATCAGCTCTACCGAGGGTCCCATTGGACCATGGAGAGTCCACACATCTGGCAGGCAGTAAGCTGCTCTGATACCACTTGTCACCTTCCAAAAAAACCCTTAAAAAATGTGGGCAGCCCGGGACTTAAATACTGCTTTTCGGTCATACACATAGCCGATGTGGGACTACTTGTCTGTGACATTCTCCTCCACCCAATCACGTGACACCCTCATCACAGATTGGCTCCACCGAGAGTCACAATGGACCATAAAGAGTCCACATACCTGACAGGCAATAATCTGCTTTGATACCACTTATCACCTCCCAAAAAAGCCCTTAAGGCTGGTGGGCAGCCTAAGACTTAAATACTGCTTTTTCGGCTATACACCTAGCCGATGTGGGACTTTTTGTCTGTGACAGTAAAATTTAATAGAATAAGATAAAATAAGTTGAGTGACAGAACGTGTCTCAAAAATAAGAAAATGAAGATAATATTATAATTATTTAACCAAAATGAATGGAAAAGGCTCTATGCAGCCATATTGTTGAACACAAATTTGTCTTTGAATCACTCCCAAGAAACAAAATGTTAACAAAGAGTAAGAGAAGAAGTTGATTCAAGGGTAATAAGTTAGGTGAGGATGAGAATAAGAGGTTTTTGATAAAGAAGAAGGCTTCCCATTGCTGATTTCCAAAGTTCCTTGTGTAAGTTTAAAGTCCTTTATACAATGACATATTTGGGTCAATCTTGCCACATGCAAGTATGAACACTGAGAATCTTATAGCCCTACTCCTATTTCATTTTAGGGTCGTGAGGAAGTCAACTTTCGACTGAACTATCGAAGCATGACAGTTCAGATACTTTGTTCATTGAATCTCGTGTTCCAAACAATAGTTTGTTGATGCCTGATGGTATGTGTCCTATGTTATTTGGCCTCAATCGCTCGACCTTGGTCATTCAGTCTTAGTTGCTTGGCCTCGATTGTTTAGTCTAGGTTACTTAGCCTCACTCACTCGACCTATTTCGCTCGGCCTTCCTAGTACTCGCAGTCATGTCTTGTTACCCACTATTTTGAACCGATGTCACTAGTTTACCTAGAGTGCCTTCCGTTGATTGGTAAATTCCTAGTTATCTGATTTGAGGTGATCTGAATAGTCGTTATTTGGTTGTAAACATACTAATTTTTAACTATAACTTTAAAATGACTTGTGTTGGACCCTAATCAGACTCACTTCTCAAGATAAGCGCTATGTAGAAGGGAAGAATAGGCTTAAGAGAGTGGTTTTTGTGTTATTTATGAGTTGTTCATTTGCCCATCCCTTCTTACATAAATGTTACCTCATTTAAGGAAGGATTTTCTCATATTTTACAAGTAGGTAATCAAACAGATCTCTAAAGTTTCCTGACTTATTTTCTTTTTTATTCTTCCAATTTTGATATAATTAATATTATCTCTAGCGTGTTATCATCTGATTGCATTGTATTTTAAGTCACATCCTGTCAGGTTGTTTGACTCAAGAAGCAATTCACATCTAGACTAGTTCAACCATAAAGTAAGTTGGCTTTTCTTTGATAGAGTTGATCTAAAATTATAAAACTTGACATAATAAGGAAAATAGATGACCCTACTCAACAATTGATTGATTTTGGCTTGTACAACTGAGCCGAGTAACTTGAAGGTCTGTCTCAGTGCACCATCCTAACCTTGACCCCAAGTTTAGCATGGCCAGATCTTTGGCTATGCAACTAAAAGGCAAACTATTTTCATCAAAGTCGACCAAATTACCACAAACCTATTCTCTTATATTTTACTTACAAGAATGTCACTTAACTCTCTAAATAGCCCCCTCCACTTTTCTTTATGAACACAGTCAAATGGAATGATCTTATTCATTTCTACAACAAATCCACCAATTCCTATAAAATATAAAATATAAAAGAAAATTAAAAAAAAATAAACCAGCTTCTATAAATTCTGCCATTCTATGTGCCTCTAGAACCATTTGTCATGGCCACAAATTCAAACCAGATTCAGTTGGCCTACTTTGCATGCCCACTTTCTACCTTCATCTTGACTTCAAGATATAAAAGAACACAAATATGTGAGCTGCTCAACTTACCACTCCACTATGAAAAAGAGTCAAATTGGAAGCAATAATCAAAAACAGAGCAATGGGAACATAAGCTTTGTATTGAAATTATATTGTTTTTTAATTATTATTTTAAATTTAAGCTGACTTTATCTTGTTAAGTCTTACCAAAAAAAATTATAAAAATAAGCCTTATATTTTTGACAGAGTCCTCCATTTCTTCGAGTTGCTTATCTATAGCTTGTTTTACGAGGCTTATACCATTTAATTAGGCGAACCTTAGAAAAATGCGCGATGTCTTCATGAAATATGTTCTGTGAGCCGAAATGTAATATGTGTGATTCGTATCGAATGATAAGCTATACTCTTAACCATTATGTCACGGATATCCAAATTTCATTGATAAAGAAATTGCAAGATGTCCTCAGTTTTGCCCTTTCTTTATTTGCTGATAAACTGTTGAGTAAATATTACACCTTTTAAATTGTGTAATTAAGTATTAATTAGCAATCCTTCTTTAGAAAATGGACCTAAATATTATTTTAAGATTATTATAATACTCGCCAACTTTCTTATCTGAAATTAGATTAACGACGACATTATATTAAAAAAAAAATAAAAAATCTTATTTTTTAATTAACGGCAACTTAAAATATATTGGAGGACTCTTTCAAAAATATATGACTTATGCATATAGTTTTTGTATAAAATCTGCTATTATATATATTAAAAAAATATTAAAACATATTTCATTACAAAGCTTATATTTCTCGGTTAAAAAAGTTGTAAATTTATAAATAATAATTTTTTTTTTTCCGAAAATACGAAATGATGCTCGCTACTAGTGGTGGAACAGGAATTTAATCTAATGACGAACAAATTTTTTATTTTTCGAAAAAAGTGAGCCCACAACGTCGAATNGTTAAAATGAGGATTGTATTAGAATAGTTTGGCTTGGTGAAACACTAAATAAACTAAATATGAAACGACAAAGCAATTACAGGCGGCGACTTTAAGGAAAAGGATGAGAAAACAGCAAAAATACAGGGTACATGCTCTTTCTTAGCGTAATGTCACATCCCAAAAGAGCCCTTAGGAGTACTGGGCAGCCCAAGACTTAAATACTGCTTTTCGGCTCTACACATAGCCGATGTGGGACTTTTTGTCTGTGACATTCTCCTCCATCCAATCACGTGACGCCCTCATCACGGATCAGCTCCACCGAGGGTCCCACTGGACCATAGAGAGTCCACACATCTGGCAGGCAGTAAGCTGCTCTGATACCACTTGTCACCTCCCAAAAAAGCCCTTAAAAAAGTTGGGCAACCCGGGACTTAAATACTGCTTTTCGGTCATACACCTAGCCGATGTGGGACTACTTGTCTGTGACATTCTCCTCCACCCAATCACGTGACACCCTCGTCACAGATTTGCTCCACCGAAAGTCCCAATGGACCATAAAGAGTCCACATACCTGACAGGCAATAATCTGCTTTGATACCACTTATCACCTCCCAAAAGAGCCCTTAGGGCTGGTGGGCAGCCTAAGACTTAAATACTGCTTTTTCGGCTGTACACCTAGCCGATGTGGGATTTTTTGTTTGTGACAGTAAGATTTAATAGAATAAGATAAAATAAGTTGAGTGACAGAATGTGTCTCAAAAATAAGAAAATGAAGATAATATTATAATTATTTAACTAAAATGAATGGAAAAGGCTCTATGCAGCCATATTGTTGAACACAAATTTGTCTTTGAATCACTCCCAAGAAATAAAATGCTAACAAAGAGTAAGAGAAGAAGTTGATTCAAGGGTAATAAGCTAGGTGAGGATGAGAATAAGAGGTTTTTGATAAAAAAGAAGGCTTCCCATTGCTGATTTCCAAAGTTCCTTGTTTAAGTTTAAAGTCCTTTATAGAATGACATATTTGGGTCAATCTTGCCACATGCAAGTATGAACACTGAGAATCTTATAGCCCTACTCCTATTTCATTTGAGGGTCGTGAGGAAGTCAACTTCCGACTGAACTATCGAAGCATGACAGTTCAGATACTTTGTTCATAGAATCTCGTGTTCCAAACAATAGTTTGTCAATGCCTGATGGTATGTGTCCTATGTTATTTGGCCTCAATCGCTCAACCTTGGTCATTCAGTCTTAGTTGCTTGGCCTCGATCGTTTAGTCTAGGTTACTTAGCCTCACTCACTCGACCTATTTCGCTCGGCCTTCCTAGTACTCGCAGTCATGTCTTGTTACCCACTATTTTGAACCGATGTCACTAGTTTACCTAGAGTGCCTTCCGCTGATTGGTAAATTCCTAGTTATCTGATTTGAGGTGATCTGAATAGTCATTATTTGGTTGTACACATACTAATTTTTAACTATAACTTTAAAATGACTTGTGTTGGACCCTAATCGGACTCACTTCTCAAGATAAGAGCTATGCAGAAGGGAAGAATAGGCTTAAGAGAGTGGTTTTTGTGTTATTTATGAGTTGTTCATTTGCCCATCCCTTCTTACATAAATGTTACCTCATTTAAGGAAGGATTTTCTCATATTTTACAAGTAGGTAATCAAACAGATCTCTAAAGTTTCCTGACTTATTTTCTTTTTTATTCTTCCAATTTTGATATAATTAATATTATTTCTAGCGTGTTATCATCTGATTGCATTGTATTTCAAGTCACATCCTGTCAGGTTGTTCGACTCGAGAAGCAATTCACATCTAGACTAGTTCAACCATAAAGTAAGTTGGATTTTCTTTGATAGAGTTGATCTAAAATTATAAAACTTGACATAAGAAGGAAAGTAGATGGCCCTACTCAACAATTGATTGATTTTGGCTTGTACAACTGAGCCGAGTAACTTGAAGGTTTGTCTCAGTGCACCATCCTAACCTTGACCCCAAGTTTTGCATGGCCAGATCTTGGCTATGCAACTAGGAGGCAAACTATTTACGTCAAAGTTGACCTAATTACCGCAAACCTATTCTCTTATATTTTACTCACAAGAATGTCACTTAACTCTCTAAATAACCCTCTACTTTTCTTTATGAACATAGTCAAATGGAATGATCTTATTCATTTTCACAACAAATCCACCAATTCCTATAAAATATAAAATATAAAAGAAAATTAAAAAAAAATAAACCAGCTTCTATAAATTCTGCCATTCTATGTGCCTCTAGAACCATTTGTCATGGCCACAAATTCAAACCAGATTCAGTTGGCCTACTTTGCATGCCCACTTTCTACCTTCATCTTGACTTCAAGATATAAAAGAACACAAATATGTGAGCTGCTCAACTTACCACTCCACTATGAAAAAGAGTCAAATTGGAAGCAATAATCAAAAACAGAGCAATGGGAACATAAGCTTTGTATTGAAATTATATTGTTTTTTAATTATTATTTTAAATTTAAGCTGACTTTATCTTGTTAAGTCTTACCAAAAAAAATTATAAAAATAAGCCTTATATTTTTGACAGTCCTCCATTTCTTCGAGTTGCTTATCAATAGCTTGTTTTACGAGGCTTATATTATTTAATTGGGCGAACCTTAGAAAAATGTCCGATGTCTTCATGAAATATGTTCTGTGAGCCGAAATGTAATATGTGTGATACGTATCGAATGATAAGCTATACTCTTAACCATTATGTCACGGATATCCAAATTTGATTGATAAGGAAATTGCAAGATGTCTTCAGTTTTGCCCTTTCTTTATTTGCTGATAAACTGTTGAGTAAATATTACACCTTTTAAATTGTGTAATTAAGTATTAATTAGCAATCCTTCTTTAGAAAATGGACCTAAATATTATTTTAAGATTATTATAATACTCGCCAACTTTCTTATCTGAAATTAGATTAACGACGACATTATATTAAAAAAAAAATAAAAAATCTTATTTTTTAATTAACGGCAACTTAAAATATATTGGAGGACTCTTTCAAAAATATATGACTTATGCATATAGTTTTTGTATAAAATATGCTAATATATAAAAGAAATATTAAAACATATTTCATTACAAAGGTTACATTTCTCGGTTAAAAAATTGTAAATTTATAAATAATAATTTTTTTTCCCGAAAATACGAAATGATTCTCGCTAGTAGTGGTGGAACAAGAATTTAATCTAATGACGAACAAATTTTTTATTTTTCGGAAAAAGTGAGCCCACAGCGTCGAACATATGATCTCATGATGGGAGATTGCACCCTCGACCTTCATGACATAACATTAAAATTAAGAGATGACACGTACTTACCTTCAAAACTTTCATCTCCTTAATAGTATTTAAAACTACTATAAATATTATTATAAAACTTTAAATATAGTTAACATTAAGTTATTATTAAGTATGCAAGCTTAGGAGCAAAATTTTAAATGTATGATATAATATTAAGGAGTTTAGTAAAGCTTTAAGGGTGATAAGCCCCTCCCCTAAGAAAAATTATTGCATACCGACACCGCAGGCAGAGATGCATGCGGTGTCCGATCTACATCGTAGATCACGGTGATCTACGGTGAATATGCAATCAATTTTTAAAAAATAAAAAATAAAAAAATTTAAAGTGGGGCCTACCGAAATACATCATCACCGTAGATTACCGTGATCTACGCTGTAGATCAGACACCGCATGCATCTCCGTATGCAATAAATTTATGATCACTAAGAAATATGTATCGTAAAAGAGAAAAAAATATATATATCTTAAAAATTTTCTTTTAAGCTTCTATTGAAAAGAGATTTACTATTAAAATTCCATTTCATAATGATTTTTTAATAAAAAAGTTTAAAGTACTAAAAATAGGTTTGCAGCTGTGGGGTTAAGGGGGAAGAAAATGTAATTTATGTATTGTTTGTATTATGACTGGCGACAATAGTTAATTGTTACCAGTTTTATCATCGACAATATCAATTTTCTTCATCAATTAAAAATTTTCATTTTATTATATTAATTAATTAACCTATCGTATTTTTGCGGNATTTTCTTCATCAATTAAAAATTTTCATTTTATTATATTAATTAATTAACCTATCGTATTTTTGCGGAAAAAAGCATAATTAAATTAAGAGATAAATATCATATTAACTAAATTCAGCACTACGCTTGTTCATTTCTTTTCATAACATTGTTGATTCATTCCACTCTTGCACTCCAATAGCTACTAAAAAATTCACTCATAGAACCACTTGCTAACTTGTATTTTATTTATTTTAGCCTCTCAATCCATTCACACAACTTCAATTAATGGTTCACCAAACATGTATGTGGTATTATTTGTGGGCTTGGAGTGGCAGGGGGAGCTTAGCCAAGTGTGCTGTGAGGTGGGGTCAAGAGATGGGAAGGAGGTTATGGGGATGATGAAGGTTGGGAGGTAGTTTGGGAAGGCGTTGAAATGATTTTGTGAGCATTTGGGGAGGGGAACCCCAAGTGCTTGTTGCTTAGGTTTTTGGCAAGGGATAATGAAGATAGTTGGTTAGGGATTTTGAGGAAGGCATAAAAGTTGTTAATGATATGAAATTAAAGTAACTTAAACAATAAAATGAAGAAAACTAAATCCCTANTGAGCATTTGGGGAGGGGAACCCCAAGTGCTTGTTGCTTAGGTTTTTGGCAAGGGATAATGAAGATAGTTGGCTAGGGATTTTTGAGGAAGGCATAAAAGCTGTTAATGATATGAAATTAGAGTAACTTAAACAATAAAATGAAGAAAACTAAATCCCTGCCCAATAGTTGAGGTGAATGACGACACCTCCAACCTATATTCAAGCTTTCACGCAATAATCTTCAATCAAGAATAACTTCAATTCTTCATATATTCAAAACTAATCTTAAATAGGAAGTTCTACACTTTTACAACACAAGTAAAAATTGAAATTTTATAGGAGGGAAGAGAAAAGGCCAACGGAGGCAAGTAGTGAGGGACATGAAGGGAGACGTGATGTGTTGTTTTATGGAGGAAGTGGGGCAAGTGATTGTTGGTCCAATTTGTAAGAAATGACCACTTATTGGCTTCAATTTTAGCATTTTTTTGATGTCATATTCTATTTGAGTGTCCCAAGACTCATCTTTCTCAACTTTTATAAATGGAATGCAAATTTGGTGACTTTTTGGTTCGTTTTGATTCCCGAGTTTCACAAAAGACGCTCAGTACGTAGTCTCATGAAAATCACCATAACATTACGCCTAGACCTTAAATTTTTTATCATGACCCCATTACAGAAATGAAATTGAATAATAGNCCAATAGTTGAGGTGAATGACGACACCTCCAACCTATATTCAAGCTTTCACGCAATAATCTTCAATCAAGAACAACTTCAATTCTTCATATATTCAAAACTAATCTTAAATAGGAAGTTCTACACTTTTACAACACAAGTAAAAATTGAAATTTTATAGGAGGGAAGAGAACAGGCCAACGGAGGCAAGTAGTGAAGGACATGAAGGGAGACGTGATGTGTTGTTTTATGGAGGAAGTGGGGCAAGTGATTGCTGGTCCAATTTGTAAGAAATGACCACTTATTGGTTTCATTTTTAGCATTTTTTTGATGTCATATTCTATTTGAGTGTCCCAAGACTCATCTTTCTCAGCTTTTATAAATGGAATGCAAATTTGGTGACTTTTTGGTTCGTTTTGATGCCCGAGTTTCACAAAAGACGCTCAGTACGTAGCCTCATGAAAATCACCATAACATTACGCCTAGACCTCAAATTTTTTATCATGACCCCATTCCAGAAATGAAATTGAATAATATAGGTCATGATGAAATCCAAATTACATTTTAGTGTAGAGTTGCAACACCTTGTCAATGGACCACCCCAAAATTCAAATTTTTGCACCAAAAGCGGCGCCTGATTGAATGTGTGTTAGTGTCATGTCAATGCCGCTAAAATAGTCAAATCTCAAGCCATGAAAGCTATCATGTTAACTCATGTGACATATACAACGTCAGGGTGCTGTGCTTGGCACTGCATTTCCAGACCCTGGTTTTCCCTTTAGAAGCAGCAACCTTGGGTTGCCCCTAGGGTTGGGATTTTGACTTAGCTATCTCCATGAGCTTCCATGGTGTGAATAAAGAGTTTTATCCATTTTTTTTGGGCTAAGCTTCTCTCCTTCCCATTTTGATGGAGTAAGTTCCCAACTTTTCCCCACTCTTGATTGTTTGAAGATTGGTTAGCTTCCTCCCTTGCTCTCCTTCTTCTTCTCAAGTGTTCAATATTTGGAAGTCAAAATGATAGCAGTTTGATCCATAGCTGATTTTTGAGACAGGTGAGTCACAACCTCTCCTTTCCTTAGGTTTCTGGTGTGCGCGCTTCCTACAAGTATAATCTCAAGCCCTTCCAGTTTCGGCCTAGTTTCTTTAGCCAAAAGTGTGTAAAATTCCTTTCCTGTCATATATCTTTCTTTTCTAGAAAATAGCCTTGCGTTATGTATTAGACGAACTAGGATAGACTGTTGTTAAGGGATTTTAAAGTTTGATTCCTTGTGTTTTCTTACTTTGGCCATTATTTCTTTGAGAAACTTTATGTGCATAAGACCTTATTTTTCCTCAGTGTTGCAATGCCATCCTTCGAGCATTCTGACATCAATTTCCCTCATTTTTGGGAGTAAAATAATTTCAACAATGTTTTCTCAGTTCTTGACCACTATTTCACCCTACAGTTAATAGGATGACATTGCTACAGTAGTGGCGCAAGGCTGCCTAGCTTGGCTTTGACTAGCACTTCATGTTGTGTTTTTCAACGACATAGTACCTAATATGTAGGACCGAGCTATAGTACTGTTTCTGCTTTGCTCTGAGAAGGCTTTATTTTCAATTGGGCCACAGTTGTGATGTTGATCTTGGAAACATGTTGTTGGCCTCTACTTTTTGGTCCTATGTCATAATTCCCATTGACGGAAGCATAAAATTGCGATCTACTCCTTTGAGTCAGAGTGCTTGCCTTTGGCATCTTTGTGTCGGGAGTTAGATGAATGTCCTTCCTTATTTATCACTGCATATAGTCATCNTATATATATATATATATATATATATATATATATATATATATATATATATATATATATATATATTACATTTAATTTCTCATTTTTTATTGGGTTATTTTCACTATATAAAACAAACATAAGCCGAGATTATGCATAGATCTCTATGGTACACTAGTTGCTTGTCTAGTCAGGTTGAGATCTTTCCTGGATATTCACTCCCCAAGTCTTGGAGCCATGGGGAGAATGGGTCGTAACTGAAGGATATCCTTCTGTGTCTGTTTCGTTCTTCTAGAAACCTTTGTTTTGTCAGTCACATTCTGCATGTTTGTACCTAACCATTCATACTCAACCATCCGTATTCAGCTGCAAGAACTCAATTAGTGTGTGTCCAAGGAGTCGTGGTTGGCTAGCTTGAATATGTCATTCTTGTTTGAGCTAGATCATTTGACAGGCTTAGGATAAAAGGGCGGTCTTTTTAGGCTNCACTCAATTAGTGTGTGTCCAAGGAGTCGTGGTTGGCTAGCTTGAATATGTCATTCTTGTTTGAGCTAGATCTTTTGACAGGCTTAGGATAAAAGGGCGGCCTTTTTAGGCCGATGTATGTTCATAAAAATAAAAAACCTATTGCTTTTGGTTATACATGTTCTCTTTATTAGATCTTGTACTTAGGTTAAATGTTCTTAGGAAGATTATTGTAAAAATCTATTGCCAAAAAAGAACTTGGAAGTTGTCTCTGTGAATTGGAAAGTACCTGGAAGATAAATCAGTGTAAAGACCCATTCACTTATTGAAAAAAAAAAAAACTAATTAATTTCATTTCATTTTGTGCAGATTGTGCAAAAAATTTTAAGTGTCGTAAACACTGTTGTGTGGACATAAGCTACATTGAACCGTATAAAATTTTTACTTATTCACACATTTATTTGCCTATTAATTATCTACTCATNTACATTGAACCGTATAAAATTTTTACTTATTCACACATTTATTTGCCTATTAATTATCTACTCATTTTTTTTATTTTTTTATTTTACATCATGATTATTATTAAGTGAATATAGAATGTTTTGAATAATCTCAAAAACCCAGTTTAGCCTCCTCCCTATTTAATACAAGAGAGAATTTTTATTGAGGTTAGTTAGATGCTAAATGCTTGGCATATAAACAGTGATTTTAATTAGAAAATAAAAAATTACCACCTTTCTTAGAGCTAATGATGATAGGAATAGTAAATAACCTGATCAATATCTCATAATTTCATCTTCCAGGATTACTATGGATCCTGACCTATTAATTCTACCAATATAGTCGATCCAACCTCATCAAAGGATTTTGTATGCATTCATGGTTTACAGAAGACTTTGTAGTATTAGAGTGAATATTTGTTTAAAGGGGTAAATTTAAGTTAGTATTGGTTATGATAAGGATTTATGTCATATAAAATGCATTTTGTAGTTCAACACTCTAAAAATTTAGATGATAGGAGAACTTTTCAGCTTTAACAGAAATCATATTTAATTATGTCATTTTATGATGAGCCACCAAATTAAAGTGTTGATCATAATGTTTTCTCTTCATTGTGCCATTCGATGGCATAATTTTATTTTTAGAGAGCACATACAATATCCTTACATGCATGAGGTTTTTGAGAGTGGCTCCAAAGTTACACCTAACATCGCATTAATCCTTAGTGAGCTTATATCAATATTAAATTTATCGCCAACAAAAAATAATTATAGTAGTGAATGGATGTATTGTTACTCTTAGCTTCACATAGTTTATTTCATTTGGATATTACCTTAACTTTATATTCCTCTAAAGCTTTTCATATATCAAAGAGTTAAACTTGGAAAGATTTGCACCAGAATTTGATAAAATTTAGTTATAACAAATTAATATTTTCTATCAATGCAGTCATCATCAAAACATTTAAATAACTTCATTTTATGATTAGATCCTTGTTTATTCTACCTACTTTCAAATGATTAAATCCATAATTAGCATATAGATTGAATCTATTTTCACAAGTCATTGTGTTACAAACATTGTCAACATTATATGTAGAGGATTAGTGTTATAGTTAGTGTGATAGTACTAAGAGTTTTTGTTATTAAAAGAACATAGCATACCATATGCAAATGAGATATAAAAAAATTTTTTGAATTGGTAATGAAGTACTAAACTACAATTCTATTTAACTTACCTAACTGCGAAGGAAGATTAAATTTAAAATGACAATGTTACCATTACTATTATTATTATTATTATGTGATTGTTAATCATAGCGGCTAAGTCATGCCAACTCCATTTTTGGGATATGGAAGACGGGAGTTGTTATATGAGACTTATATGGTCTTGTCATAAAGGTAAGATAACCCATAACAAAATAATGTGATTTTGTAATATTTCCAAATGTTTGTGCAATTATTTAAAAAGCTTGCATGGTTTCAAGAAATGAAAACCCTTTTAATTCGTATGGTACATGACATAATTTTTAGCGCATTTGTATGATTTTTCGAGCATTTATGTAATATATTGGCATGACATTTAGTGTGCTTGCATGGTGCATTTGCATATTTTTCAGTGCATTTGCATGATGCATTTGTATGATTTTAATGCACCTGCATAATGTATCTGCACACTTTTCAATTTCTAATTGAATTTAAGTTGCGTGGCCATGAATAAAAAACATCTACATTTTGTTTTAGAGTTTTGTTATTTGCATGCATGCCTCATCATTTGAATGTATAATTCATTCTGAGGTTATTAGACTTATTTCTATTTGCTTGCATTTTTCATAATATAGATTCTTTTAATACAATAAAGATGATAGTATTCAGCTTTCATTTACTATTGAACTGAATTTTAGATGTTCAATATTGTATTGTTCATGCACGTATAGGAGATGTGAGCCCCCCAATAAGTTATTGTATGTTCATTTTTACCTTATAGTGATAAGAATTGCATTTAAGGAGTATATTTTAATTTTTATTTTATGAACTTCTTGATATATTTTAGCTTGTCAAATTTTGCCTAGGAGACCATTTGGATTTTATTTATGCTTAAATTTCATGTAATTTCTTTCATAGAAAATTTTAATTTTGATGACCTCCAAATTAATTAATAATTTTTTTCTTAATAATATACAAATATTTATTACTATCCATATTTTAACTAATCAAAGGTTTGCTTAATGAAATTTAAATAAAATATCTATGATAATATTTTTATTTAGGCTTGGATATGATAATGTAATATCTATAACTATTTTTAAGCTAATATCATATATTGACTAAATAATTCTACGCATTAAAAACTGCTGAAATTACAACAATTATCGTTTGGCCGAACCTTGTGTGTTTCAAAATTCATACTTTAGTTTAATGGATGAATCACCAAATTTGCCTACATAGATTTAATATTTTGGATAATTTTGTATATAATTTTCAATATTAATTAACTATTCCACAAATAAATTATATCATGCCAAGTTTGATTTAAATTAAATTTAAAGAAGATATAGGCTAAATTTTAAATTTTAAAAGTGCCTCTTATTAATAAGTTATTTCTTATATTTCTAAAGCAAAAAAGAATAAAATTAAATTATTTCCTTATTCTACACAAGAAAAACTCTAAATCTCCATTTTGCTTTATTTGGAAGCATTTTGTTAAATAAATTATTTATTGTTATTAAGAATTTCATCTCACCATTTTTTAAGCTTTAGATATTTTTTTTTGTTAGTTTAAATTAAAATATTATGTTGTTTGTTAAAAATTTTATATCATTTAAATTTAAATTTTATATTGGCTAAAATCTTATTTCATTTTCATTTTAGTTTTCATTATGGTTAAAAATATTAATTCATTTTGATTTTAAAATTTAAATAAATGTTTATACTGTCAGTGGTTAGAAATCTTATCTTATTTGATCCAACTTTTCATATTGATTTATAAAAAAAAATTATGTTGAGTTGAATAGAAATTTCTTTTTTTTTTAGGATACAGCTTCATATTATTTTGAAACATAATTAAATAATGATGATTAAAAACTTGATTTATTTTTTATTTAAGATCAGATATTATTTAAAATTAAAAGCATTATGAGTTTATGAATTTATAAAATCATTGGAAGAGTTGTATATATAACTCGTATTTAATTAGTAAGTTGTGTATGTATTATATGCATCATCTATACAACGATTGTGAGCTTTGTATATGGTGAACTTTCTCGATCAACCGAAAAGTTCAAAAAGAGCTTTTGTTATAGGTATTTGTCTTATTAAAGCAGTTAGAGTCGTATCGCCCTTAAAGGACCAAATTTTGGGTTGCACTAGCCCAAATGGAGAAAATTTGTAATTAAAGTGTTGGGATAGTGCACACTCGATGTCAGAGATTATGTGGGTTGCACTCTTCCAAATGAAGGGTGTGTCAATGTAGTGTAACAATCACAGGTCAATATTAAAAAAGCAAGGCAACCTTATTGTATGGTACGAAATCATCAGCACACAAAACAAGCATAATGTTATGTGACTGAACTACAAAACCAGGAGTACAATCAAAGTACTTCCAAACTTCTTCATCTATCGAATGACTCAAAGAACTTAATTTGTCTAATCTTCCTTGTGTCATTTCATAAGATGAGTAGTACACATAGACACTTAGTCTTTGAAGATGTAAAATGAGTGACATGTAGAAGATTCACATATACAAATCAACTTTTATTTCTTTTTTTGTGGATTGATTCATAGAGCCACAAAATTTGCATTTAATCTACATTATATTAACCTTATAATATAGTGTTGTCATTCATACAAAAATCTATCTTCTCTAAAGTCAACTTTAAATTTGACACTAATTTTTTTTCTATGCAAGTCTTCTAACAGTAAATCTTCTTTTGTGTTAGTCTCCATCAGTAACCTTACAATTTGATTAAAGTATTCTTGAGGTATTTTATATTTTTCTTTGATACTCGACATTCTAACAACCACAGATAACTATGGGCAACCTTCTCATAGCTCAAACTTTATGAACTTTTGTGCTTGGTATATCATCTTCATCCACTGGTTTAGTACATTAAATTCTTGTTACGTCAAGTTTTATTTCTTCAAATCTACTGGAATCATACTCATTTGAATGAGCAGAGCTTGTTTAAGCATTGGATTGAGAATTAACATTCCATGTGAAGTCCAAAACAAATAACTTAGTTGAAATCCTATGTGCTACAAGTCTAATATGGCTTCGTCTGCCATTGAGTATGTTAGATCCTAGTGTTTTACACAGACATCAACTTATCTTCTAAAAGATAAATAAAAACCTATGATGTCGCTTGTATGAAAGTCTCTACACCATTAAAGAACTCGACAGTTAGCATTTTCTACTTGAATGTAATCAATAACTCATTTAATCTAAGGAATGTGTAAAAAAAATATGTGGATGACTTAACAATTCTATATATGCACGCCCCAAGTGCAACAACAATATGTTATACAACTAATTATACTGTTATATATGACATCTAATTCGACATGCTCGAATGCAAATAGGCATATTCAATATCAAGATCTCTTTTGAATATCAATTCAAACTAAGTCTTACAAGCTTGGTCATTGATTGTATAGTTCTTATCTATAGACACGGTTAATTCAATTAACCATACATGAAACCCAATATTATATCGATAAAAGTCTTGTGTCAATTAAAAAAAAATAGAATGTTTGTGCCTAATACATCCAGACTACACAATTCTTAGATGTTTATATATCTAACCTCTAATTTCTATATTTACATCTAAACCAAATATTCAAGGGGTATTTACATACAAACCACACGACTCCAAAGTATTTAAATATCTAACACGTAAAATTCACATTTTACAAGTACGCTGCCCAACCATTTTAACTTTAAGAAAATGAAAGACATGTTTTCGTGCATTGGTAAGGTGGGTTTTTATTCCATACTCAATGCTAAATAAAAAACAACACAATATTTACAAAATTCTACTCAAAATAGCAAAAGTGTTAATTCACTCCTTATGAATTTAAACAGTAGAAAACAATCCATAATTGCTTAGTTGGTACAATAAAATAGGAAAGCAATCATCACAAAAAGAGAGGCAGCAATAAGCTTGCACGGACTGAAGCTAGAGTAACAGGAAAGTGACTGGAGTATAAGCGGTAACACTAACATAGCAGGCAAAAAAGAATGGGAAAGCAAAAGGCATAGTATGGATGCCTGAACGTGACAAAAACACAAAGNGTCCTATGGCTAGACCTAGGCTACTAAAGAAATTTCTAGACCTCAACCAAAAGTGAGGTCAACAGTCACTTATTAAGAATAACTATTAAGTTAAGCATATAATCACTTACATCACATTTTAAATCTATATAGAAAGTTGGGATCACCTATGTCTAGGAGAAGCTTTTCTCTATTGAAGGTCAAGTATTTGGGAATTTAAATAGAGAGCTGGGCTCTTCTCGAAGCTCTTAGGTTCCACTTTTTTATGATCATGAGAGGGCTTAACATGGCTTGGGATAAGCTTGGATGGCACCTATATGAGTTTAAGAGATACATGAAGTTTTTTTGGCTGAGTTAGGGGTGTCATTTCCTAGCTTCGGAAGGATTAGCCATGGTGGCTCCAATGGGGAAGAGAGAGAATTTCCATGGCTTGAAGGCATTGGAGGGAGTTAGAGGTGTGGTTGTTGAGCTCAGCCTGGCTTGACCCAAGCATGATGGGATTTGAGTGGGGAAGACTTGGTTGTCAAGTGTAGATAGAGGGGTAGGTGTGCTCTCCTTTATCTCTTCTTCCATTTTCTTTATTTTTATTTTTTAATTTTGGTTTTAGTTAGGGTGTAGGTCATCCCTTATTCTGATAAGTTAGCTTGGATTATGGATAACCCAATTAGAAATGGGCCATGGCCTTAGCTCATGGGCTTGGACCTTTGTCATAGATGATGGGTTAAGGCTTTAGGGTTTAAATTAAGCTAAAGCTTAATGGTCCCTAACCATAATTTTAATTAATTGATTCATTAATTGATTATGAGAATGACATTATTTGACCATATGCGCACAAAATGACATTATTTGACCATATGCGCATGAGTTAACCATAGTGATCATGGGTTGACCATAGTGATCATGAATTGACTATATGGTCCAGGGTTGACCATATGGTCCATGGATTGATCACATGATCTAAGGTTGACCATAGTGGTTATGGGTTGGGCATAGTGGTCATGGGTTGACCATATGGTCATGGTTTTACCATATGGTCCAAGGTTGACCATATGGTGAAGGATTATATGGGGAAGGTGACATGGTCAATTTGGTCAAAATTTGACTAAATTAGGGTTAGGCCTAATTCATTTTGACCATCTCACTATAACATCAAAGTTTGGGTTCAAAATGGCACATTAGGGTTTTGGTATGATATTTAGAGTTTGATAGGGTTAGAGAGGCCACTGGTGAGACCAATGATCAATTTGTGTAAACTCCTCTCTCATGGTGGATTTGGTGTTTACAGTGGTTCCTAAGGTCTATAGGCAAGTTCCTAGGGGTTTCAAATTAATTTGGGGGACTTAGGACAAACATAATACTCCCTAGGGTTTCAGGTTGATCTAAGTGATCCAGGGCAATGTCTAATCCCTGGTAGTTAACTTGGGCTCACATAATGCATGTTTAGCCCATGGTGGTTAATTTTAGGTTCTCAACTAGTCAAAAATTTAAACCCACTCAACCAAGGGTTGGGGGCTTGAGCTTACATTGACGAGGCCCAGACATTTAGGGTTATGTATAGCTGGGTGGAATGATACCTCACAAAAGTGAGGTCCACATCACTCTAAAATNTAAAATACCCATAACAACTTTCAAAAACTTTAATTTTCTCATAACAATTCCATAAGCTGCCAAATAACACAAAACTTTTATCTTCCACTAGNAGCAGTAAAAAAAACTTCTCTATTTGGTTTTAAGAAAAGAGCCTAAAATACCCATAACAACTTTCAAAAACTGCAATTTTCTCATAACAATTCCATAAGCTGCCAAATAACACAAAACTTTTATCTTCCACTACAAATAATACACAAATGACTAGGAAAGACTTTTGGCTTGAAATAAACTAACAAGTTAAGCTTAAAATAAATCAAACTTAGAAGGCCTTGATCAATTCAACCCCAATTGAGATCGGTTCTAAATTTAAATGCATGTAAAGTATAAATGTGTGGCTACAGCAATTCATTTGTGATTTCTTTAGCATCATATACATGAATACATATATGCTGGAAATATATCCAANAAAATAAATCAAACTTAGAAGGCCTTGATCAATTCAACCCCAATTGAGATCGGTTCTAAATTTAAATGCATGCAAAGTATAAATGTGTGGCTACAGCAATTCATTTGTGATTGCTTTAGCATCATGTACATGAATACGTATATGCTGGCAATATATCCACCGTGAAAGATATAAGTAATCAAAATCTCATTGGTTTTTACACAAAGACGAACCTAGTGACCCACCCAACCTTGGATCAAATAAATTAAGATCAAACAAAGCCACATATAGCTGAGTCTGGCTCAATACAAGAATAAATCAAATGGAATTTCAATTATTATTGGGATTGCTTTTCTCATTTTCGTTTTTCGGATAATTGCCATAGTTTTATTTGGCACAACTTTTTTATTGTTATTCAAAATTTTTTATGATAAAAATAAATAAATAAAACATTATATAGTAGGATAGTTCATCGAAATAAATTTTTTTAAAGAGAAAGTTTTAGAATATTCATAACAACTTATAAATATATTTTTTGTCATGATAATTCTACAGCTACTTTTGCATATAGCTACCACCACTCAGAAATGATCCCAAGTTTAAAGGATCAAGAGATCAAATCATTAGGTGTATTCCTCACAATTTCTATAAGTTAAATACTACCATTCTAGGGAGCAAAATAAAATGAAAGTACAACTTTTCCAGCTCGATTCATCATGCAAATTTTTCAGATATTTATGTTCTCATCATCACAGTTGAGAATGGAAGTGCAACTAGCAAGTATCCAAGACTTTAAAAATGACATTATCTGCCATTTTAACAGGTATTATCCTCTAAGAAATCATATGCTCATACACCATCTACATCTCATTCAACAATTCGCTTGAACAAAAAAAAATAAAAGAACAGAAAGACACTTTCACTGGTAAACTTTATTAAATTTATTCATTGTAGTATAAGACACTTTCACTGGTCATTAAAGATATGCATACTAGAGTTGTTACTTGTGTTCGAACTGAAGGAAGATTGACCAAATATTTTCCTATTTCGGTTGGATTACATCAGGGATCGGCTTTAAACACATATCTTTTTGCTTTAGTTATGGTTGGTCTTTCTCAACAATTACAGGAGGATGTACATTGGACTATGCTTTTTACTGATGATATCCTTCTCCTGGATAAGCCGAGAGAAAAAGCCCAGAAAAAAACTTGCATTATAGAGGTCTACATTTGAGTCTAAAGGCCTTCATTTGAGTATTACTAAAACTGAATACATGGAATGTAATTTTAGTAGAAGTAGCTCTAGTGATAGACACAACTTTGGGTGATCAAATTATTAAAAGGTGTGAATGATTTAGATACCTCGGGTCTGTTATTCAAAGCAATGGCGATATAGATGGGGATGTTAATAGTAGAATTCAAGTTGGTTGGTTCAAGTAGAGGAATGCTACGGGCCCTTTGTGTGATAGAAAACTACCGCTTAGACTGAAAGGAAAATTTTATAAGATAGTGGTGAAACCTGCAATGCTCTATGGTGTTGAATGTTGGCCTTTAAAAGAGAAGCATAATACTAAGTTAAGTGTTGTCGAGATGAGAATGATTAGGTGGATGAGTGGCTTTACACTTAGAGACAAAATGTGAAATGAATATACTCATGATAGGGTTGGTGTATCTCCGGTGACGAACAAAATTAGAGAAGTCATCTTAGATTGTTTGGTCACATTAAACGTCGACCATCTGATGACCTGATTAGGAGAATAGATATTTTAGATTGAACTTATGTTAAGAAAGGCAGAGGTAGACCTAAGAAGAANCTTATAAATATATTTTTTGTCATGATAATTCTACAGCTACTTTTGCATATAGCTACCACCACTCAGAAATGACCCCAAGTTTAAAGGATCAAGAGATCAAATCATTAGGTGCATTCCTCACAATTTCTATAAGTTAAATACTACCATTCTAGGGAGCAAAAAAAAATGAAAGTACAACTTTTCCAGCTCGATTCATCATGCAAAATTTTCAGATATTTATGTCCTCATCATCACAGTTGAGAATGGAAGTGCAACTCGCAAATGTCTGTTGACCTCATTTTAGTGAGGTCTTAGTCTCCTACTCCCAGAACCCGTAATCTAGCCTTAGGAGTTCCTTGTTGACCATCCTAGCGGACTAGTAATGGAGCCCACCTCCATAGAACTTCAAACCCCATCTTTACTCATTTTTGTGAAGAACTCGCATGAGTGGTTCCAAACACTCAACTTCTAGTTGCAAGGGCTAAGGACCAGCATGTAGAGGGCCCGAAAATAAGTTCCTACAGGATCATACGACCTTAGGTTAACCCTCGGTGACTCAGCAGTGCACTAGTTGCACCACACAATTTTGGCTTAAATTGACTCGTCCGCCGGCAAACTCGTCTGGACAACCCCGGATGACGAAACGAACCGCGCAGATGCGTCCGTAACGTTGATTTTAGCTAGAAAAGACACCCATATTGCTGTGGTTCCACACTCGCGCGAACTGCACGGAAATCGATGTATTTTTTAGGTGCGCGGGCCGGGCTCAACCCAGGCCCGACTCAGGCTAGACACCAGCTCACGAATTTTGAATTTCAAATTTCAAAATTCAGGCGGATTATTTAAACATGATATTAATTGAAAATATTTTCTACGTTATTACTTTTCCTTTAAGCCACATACAGGAAAGGAAATCATTAATTTCGCCGCCAAAGCTCTCGGGTAACGGCTATTGAGCCCGCGACCTATTTCTTTCTCCCGCTGAGCGCTCGCGAGATTAATTTTCCGATCCCGATCTCCCGCACGCTCCCTTCTCGATCACGCTCTCGTTCTCTGCTGGATCCCGAACTCCTCTCCCCCGCTCGCTCTCACTCGACTCCCGTATCTTCCCCGCAGAGGATTCCAGATTCGTTCATCTTCCTTCCGCATCGAAGCACGCTTGCTCTCGCCCGAGTCCCGCGCTCGATTCCCACTCATCTCCCCGCATCGCAGCCGCAGACCGTCTGCTCGACGCTGCTCTTCGACAGAAAACCCTCGGCCGGTTCGATCGGACGCTTCCTCCTGCGGCCGAAACCCTTTCATTCGCGCTTCCAGACGTCGCGTGCCTCGCTTCAGCCCGCTCGACGCGCCTCCAGACATCGCTCGCCTCGCCTCAACCCGCTCGACTTCCCCGACGATCGAAGCTCCGCTCGCTTCCCTCTCTGTACCGAAGCACCCTCACAGTCGCCGTCAGAAGTTTTTTTTGCATCCTCTATTGCAGTCCCAGGTTTGCGCCTTTATATAAAAATTTTATCCTGAATCTAACAATTTGTTCGCCATTTACATATTCCTTTATACAAATTAAATTCGTCATCACCATTAGTTTTATCCTAATTGCTTTGCTTGGTTTTATGAGCTTCCTTTATCCATTGATGTTGCTCTTTATTATTTAGATTTGAGATCTGATTTTTGGGTTTTTATTGTGAAAACTTCATGATTGTGTTAAGATTCAAGAAAAGGATTTTCAAATTTGTAACACTCAATCCTTACATATTTACGTATCCAACATTCAAATTTCAATTCTTACATACATGCCACTTATCTCCTACTTGTTTACATATCTAACACCTCAACTTCATTCATTATGTTTATGGCATCCGAGTTTTTTTTCTTGTATCACATAAAGCTTACTACTATGTCAACATTTAAATACGATATGTACTTTCTCAGGAATAGTCAAGGTAGTAGGTATGTAAACATAAAAAAAAAAATTGGGTGATGGGTTTGTGAATATGTAGGGATTGAGCGATGTGCATACAAAGTCTCTTTAATTGCATTTCACTGAAATTGGGTTTTGATATGCAAACACATGTGTAGCGATTAACGTAGATATTTTGGGAACATTTGTGATTCTTTTTGAAAGCCTTAATTGTCGCCATTTGGATGATTTCACATGTCGTGTTTGGGTGCTGAAATTATAGTTTAAGTCGCTTGAAGTAGTTTGTAAGTGTTGAAATTAATGTTAAGGTGTTATTTGAAGTTGTCAATCACTGTTGGAGCCTTAAGAATGCTGCTGGAGCTTTAAAAAAATTTTGGGAGCGCTGTTTGGGCTTTCAATTTGTCGTTTGGGAGCTGTCTGAGATACAAGGCTGCTGTCCACTGCTAATTAAAGGCTGATTGGGAGCTTAAGATGGCCGTTTGGTGCTGCCCGGATGTTTAGAATTGCTGTTTAGACCTGTAGGAAGCTTAAGTTGGTCGTTTGGTGCTGCTCAGATGTTTAGAATTGCTGTTTAGACCTGTAGGAAGCTTAAGTTGGTTGTTTGGTGCTGATCGGATGTTTAGAATTGTTGTTTAGACTTGTAGGAAGCTTAAAATGGTTGTTTGGTACTGATTGGAAGCTTAGAATGGCTGTTTGGGTGTTGTAGTTGTTTCTTAGACCCATGAAGTTGATGTTCGAATTCATATAAAAGTTGTTTGGGTGTTGTAGTTGTTGTTCGGGGTCATATAAGTGTTGTGAAAGCTTTTGGAGTGTTGTGAGAGATGTTTGGTGTGTTGTTAGAATTGTAGGTGTTGTATGGGCTTACATGGTATTATTTGGGACACAAATCACATGTTGTTTGGGGCATTTGGTGGGCTAATTTTGGGGCAATCAACATATTATTTTGGCAGCCTTTTAGTGTTGATTTACATGTGGTTTAGAATTGGTTTTACAGACCCCTTTTTGCCCACTGTTTTGGATTTCAATTGATTGTTATTTAAACGCTTTTAGATCGATCCACTCGTTGTTTTCCCCCTTTACTTTACTAATTTTGGAAGTGGGTATGCCTCATCTTTATTTTGTTTTACTTATTTTCAAATGGTTAAGTCATAAAAACGGGGATTGATGATTTAATTAATTGGAAGATATAGAAAACCTTAAATCACCTTAAGCATAAGTTAAAAACATAGGCTTCCCAGATTTTAGGAGCACACCCTAGGTGAGAGTCCATCCACCTAATTCTCAACCTATGCTTCCTAGAGTTTTAGGAGCACATACCTTAGGTGAGAGTCCATCCACCTAGTCCTCAGTGTAGACCTCTTAGACTTTAGGTTTACACCCTAGGTGAGAGCCCATCCACCTAATTCTCAGCATAGGTCTTCCTAGATTTTAGGAACACACCATAGGTGAGAGTGCATCCACTTAATTCTCAGCATAGGTTTCCTAGTCTTTAGGAGCACACCTTAGGTGAGAGCCCATCTACCTAATCTCTGCAGTGTAATCTCTTAAGGTTTTAGGAACATACCTTATGTAAGAGTCTATTCACCTAATTCTCGAATGCACAGTAAAACTAGACACTTGACCCTGATCCACAAGCTAATCAAGACACTAGACACTTGATGCACCGAGACGTGACTTCGTGCTTCCTTAATTAAATCAACAGTGAAATTCCCTCAATGACTTAACCTACAATGAAACCCAGTGCACCGGGATTTGAGCTTGAATATTATACTCAAATCCTCCTGGCAATTGGGAAAATTTCTTAACGCCGCATATGAATCATCGGACTATGATAAGTCTAGGGTCTAGGTGGCGAGAGCGATGACGACATTGCTTATGTGTGCTTAGACGAGGGATACGAGGTTAGATTATTAGAATAGTATCTCCTACCTCAAGGATCTTCAATAAGGGAGAGGAAAAGATCCATGATACTATTCGCCGATTCTTGGTGGGATCGTTGCCCCGACACTCTTAGGTTGTCAGTAGTTCTAGCACGATTAGAGTGACTAGCCTGTGGACTGTACCACTTTACAAAATATTTACAAAAATAAAATAAAAATTTCCTTTGCATGTTAAAAATAACTCTGCATAAAAAGGACTTGAACAACAACTTTTGCATGAAAATCTTTCTATGAAAATTTATAAAAGTCCATGGTTAGTCATTTGGATCGAGGTTAAGGACTGTCTTCTGTAGATTGTCGGGTGGCAACTCTTACCCAATGTCGGGAAGCACACAATTCAGCTCTGAGCCCCCACTTTTACCAATATCTTATACTCAGTCCTGATCTTTCATATGTGGCTAAGGGTTTCTTTTGCTTGTGATTTTTTACAACTCATTTTTCTGACTTTCGCGTTTGGTTTTTTCGTCTTGTTTAATTTTCTTGCAAGTTTATTTAAATCTGCTGCAAATCATACTATGCTCGCAACATTAATAACGCAACAGTAGCAGATGCCCAGGTACGCTTTTACAGTTTATCTACAACATTTTACTTTATTGCATTTTTTATTTCAAGTACCTTTTATTCTACCTGCAATCTACTCATTCTGCATGTAAAACCAAACTTTGACACCAAAACTGTGAAACATAAACTACAATTTTCAAACACTTAAAGCCTGGAGCCATCGCGACGACAAGAGCTTGGAGCCAACTTTGTGGGCAACACGGCGAGGAATTCAGATCGAGCAGCAAGAGGATCTTCTTCAGCATTATCCCTTCTTAGTATAATAACAACCCATAGGACTTCGAGGTAGCTCACCTAGCGCAACGTAAATCCTCACATTCCCTCTTTAGGCACCTGTGCAACAATATTGTGCAGTGTAACTCCTAATTCGCTTTAGGTTCTGAGATTGTTGTTTGTTACAACGTAAACACTCTTATCTCTGTAGGCTATTTGCATAATCAGGCATTATGCAAGTTTAAGTCCCAAATAATAAAACTGGCAGGATCAAACAATTAATTAACATCGTCTCCAAAAAAATATAGCCACACCGTAGGATAGTCTGGGAAGTCATCGAGATTTACCTCGGATCAGTGACATCCCTTACCTTCTCCTTCCTTTGGACTCCTGAAAATAAGTGTTCCGCATTGAGCCATTCCCACTTGATTTTCCTCATCCTACCTTGAAAACCTGAACCTTGAATTCTTGAAGACTAGAACCATTGATCATTATCGANAAATCTCTTAGTTTGCAGGATTGGGTCTATCGCCGAGGTCTACACTTATCTTTCGGGAGGGTGTAGTATTCGCGGTATCAGACATGATTATGTAAACTATTGGACGAATGAGATCCACTTGGTCTCATTTTTCAAAAAATTAAAACATACTACTTTTAAAACTCAAACTATATATCTTTTATACTTAAATTAAATTTTAAAAATTATTGTCATATACCATATTTTCAATTCTATCAATCGAAAAGGTTGACCGACAATACCCAAGACTTTAAAAATGACATTATCTGCCATTTTAACAGGTATTATCCTTTATGAAATCAAATACTCATACACCAACTACATCTCATTCAACAATTTGCTTGAACAAAAAAAAAAATAAAAGTACAGAAAGACACTTTCACTGGTGAACTTTATTAAATTTATTCGTTGTAGTATAAGACACTTTCACTGGTCATTAAAGATATGCATACTAGAGCTGCTACTTGTGTTCGAACAGAAGGAAGATTGACCAAATATTTTCCTATTTCTGTTGGATTACATCAGGGATCGGCTTTAAGCACATATCTTTTTGCTTTAGTTATGGATGGTCTTTCTCAACATTTACAGGAGGATGTACATTGGTCTATGCTTTTTACTGATGATATGCTTCTCGTGGATAAGCCGAGAAGCCCAGAAAAAGCTTGCATTATGGAGGTCTACATTTGAGTCTAAAGGCCTTCATTTGAGTATTACTAAAACTGAATACATGGAATGTAATTTTAGTAGAATTAGCTCTAGTGACAAAAGTGTGACTTTGGGTGATCAAATTATTAAAAGGTATGAACGATTTAGATACCTCGGGTCTGTTGTTCAAAGCAATGGCGATATAGATGGGGATGTTAATAGTAGAATTCAAGTTGGTTGGTTGAAGTGGAGGAATGCTTCGGGCCTTTTGTGTGATAGAAAACTACCGCTTAGACTGAAAGGAAAATTTTATAAGATAGTGGTGAAACCTGCAATGCTCTATGGTGTTGAATGTTGGCCTTTAAAAGAGAAGCATAATACTAAGTTAAGTGTTGTCGAGATGAGAATGATTAGGTGGATGAGTGGCTTTACACTTAGAGACAAAATGTGAAATGAATATATTCGTGATAGGGTTGGTGTAGCTCCGGTGACGGACAAAATTAGAGAAGTCATCTTAGATGGTTTGGTCATATTAAACGTCGACCATTCGATGATCCGATTAGGAGAGTAGATGTTTTAGATTGGACTTATGTTAAGAAAGATAGAGGTAGACCTAAGAAGACTTGGGCTTATTGTATAAAAAATGATCTTGATTTATTAGAACTGAATGAAAATATGACACTAAATAGGATGCAATGGAGAAAAAGGATTCATGTAGCCGACCCCACGTATTGGAATTAAGGCTTTGTTGTTGTTGTTGTTGTTGATGTTGTTATTGTTGTATAAGATCAGAAATTAAGGAAGCGCCATCCCTGAAATGGTGCATTTTGGATTGCTAAAACAAATAAGTTACAAAAGAAAATGTACAAAAGCTGTCATAGGCATGTACAAAATGTTTCCTATCACCAACCAAAAGAGCAATAAGTTGATGATTTGCATCTACACAAGACAAAATCATTATGGAAACCAGTATGGGCATAGAAGTGCTGCTCTACNAAGTTGATGATTTGCATCTACACAAGACAAAATCATTATGGAGACCAGTATGGGCATAGAAGTGCTGCTCTACTCCTGCTATCCCTGTTAGTTTATGTTGAAATATGACTTGTTTTAAGTCGCAGTAATAAACCAAAATTCTGAAAATATGGGACCTTTTGTTGCTAATTTCCTCCATGCATAGCCTGCGTGAAGTAATGAATGACATTAGTGTTATCACCTTCAATTATAAGCCCCTTTGATTCCATAATCCATTGTTCAATCACTGAATGGAAGGACAGAATTGCCTCAGTTTTCACTTCANATGCATAGCCTGCGTGAAGTAATGAATGACATTAGTGTTATCACCTTCAATTATAAGCCCCTTTGATTCCATCATCCATTGTTCAATCACTGAATGGAGGGACAGAATTGCCTCAGTTTTCACTTCGGTGTTGTACCAATGGTGAAAGCTCAAAGATATATCATCCTTGAAATATTAAGGAAACACAAACACCATCCTTGAAATATTAAGAAAACACCATCAAAAGAGAGCTAAGTTGCAATATCATTCTTAGAGCGATGTGGGAACGCTCCCGATACAGGATGCAAGCCACGACTTCCCCCGATCGCGGGAGATGTGCCAAAATAGTCCTATTTTTCTTTTTTATGCTTTCTTTCCTATTTTCTTTCATTCTTTTTTATTCATTTCCTATATATGTGTTGTATTATGATTTAGAAGTCAATTTTGCTTGGTTTTATGTCAGGATAGCCGTCGGCGTTCCGGTTTCTCCCTTCTTGGGTTCTATTCAAAGACTAGAAGGTGCTCCGGCTGTAATGCCTCCATGGTGGTGTGTATTGCTTGTTTTCCTACTCCCCGCAACCCTTTCACACCCCCCAACGCACGCAGATACTTCACTATTCCAAGCTGCAATTGCCCAGGACAGTAGCCTTGTGCTTTTCTCTGCAGATCAGCCACTCAACCACATATTTGCCTCATTCCACTTGTCCTCACTTTCAACCACCTCTCCCTTGCTGCTGCCACCCAAAACAACACTTTTCATTGTTCTTCCCACAGTCCAGCCCACTTGCTTCCTTACAGCCGCTTGGGACAAGTGCTCAACTCCTTGCTTTTATTTTTTCAATAATTTAAATTACCAACCCCACTTTTCCCCACCGAAGCCAACCGCAACTTCCCCTTCCTCCTCCTACAGCCATCTACCGCCTCTTCACCCTCCTTCCGTTCACTCACCCAATCCAACCACCACTTTGGGATATAGCTTAGTTCTGTTTGTGTTTGTCGTTGTATTTTCCTTTTAATTTTGTTTGGTTGTAATAGCATATTAGTTTTCGGTAATAACATTTAACTTTATATTGTTGTTTGGTTAATCATGGCATTATAGAGGCTAAGACTCATATGCTTAAAAATTGAAGGGGATCTAGAGCTTCAAATNAAATTACCAACCCCACTTTTCCCCACCGAAGCCAACCGCAACTTCCCCTTCCTCCTCCTACAGCCATCTACCACCACTTCACCCTCCTTCCGTTCACTCACCCAATCCAACCACCACTTTTGGATATACCTTAGTTATGTTTGTGTTTGTCATTGTATTTTCCTTTTAATTTTGTTTGGTTGTAATAGCATATTAGTTTTCGGTAATAAAATTTAACTTTATATTGTTGCTTGGTTAATCATGGCATTATAGAGGCTAAGACTCATGCTTAAAAATTGAAGGGGATCTAGGGCTTCAAACGAACCAAGTCNGTGTGTGTGTGTGTGTGTGTGTGTGTGTGTGTGTGTGTGTGTGTGTGTGTGTGTGTGTCACTGTAAGTCGCTTATGGCAAGGGTTCGATACCTATCGTGGTGCGTGGGGGGTCGAATTATAGACACGTGGCGCGGGCTCTCATCATGAGGCCAGATTGTGCATGGGATATCGATATTTGGGTCTCTGCCAAATATGAATTTCCTTTTTTTAAACAGACACACACACACAAGGTATGGTATCATTATCAATGAATGCAAGTCTGTTTTTTTTTCAGAATTACTTTTTTACTGAATTTTACAGCCCTTAAATCCATTTTAAGAATAGCATATATAAAGACTATCTTATAATAAATAAATTTGGCAGTAATTATATATTAACTCACATTTAAATTGTTTGTGGAGAAAGCCGGTGCAATAATATGTCGATTATAAGTCCAATCATCACCATCAACCATTATCAGACCGTTCCCAAACATTGGTTTTCTGTCATTCCTGAACACATTAGGCTTTCCCCATTTCTTTCCCAGAGCTCCTGAACTCACTTTCTTAAGGAACTCAGGCTCTCCTACATACAAAAATGGCTCTGTCCCCAACCAATATATAAACACCTTCCCTGCACAATAAACTTATATAATCAATGCAACCTTCTATCTACTTGTAATCTACTATATGTTACACGCATAAAATTCACTTAAAACTCACACACACACACACACTACACATATACATGGATACATCTGTGTGTGTGTACATTTATTTATTCTAAAGTAGGCTAATTTTATTAGATTTATCCTTAATCTCACATGTCACTCTTAATCCCTCAATATATTTTACTAAAAAATTAGATAATACAGCTAAATTATTAGAAATTAATCAAAAGTTAATTATATAATCAAGATGAAAAAAATATTAGAGATTTTTTTTCTAAATATCTAGCGAAAAAGAAGATAAATATAAGTATATGTGTGTGTAGACACACAGACAAAATAAATCGGTATTTGGCAGAGGCCCAAGTACTGATTTACCATGCGCTTTGTCCCATGATGAGAGCCCACGCTACTAGGGCTGTCAAAAAAGTTCGTTGTTCGCGAACAGTTCGTGTTTGGTTTGTCAATGAGTTCGTGTTCGATTCGTTCGATAAGTGAACGAGACGAACGTGAACAAATTTTTTTCGTTCGGTTAGTTAAATGAACCAAACATGAACAGTGATACGTTCGTTCGTGTTCGAATCGTTATTGTTCGAAATATAAAATAATTTAAAATAATTATATATACNTTAATAATAATAATATATTAATATACTAATATGGATATTATATATTTATATAATATAAGTTATATGATTAATATAATATGTTATTTATATATATTAATATTAGGGATGTCAAATTGGCTCGTCGTTCGCGAACAGTTCGTGTTTGACTCGTTCGTTAAGAAACGAACACGAACAGTGACTTCACGAACAATTTCAAACACGAGCCTATTTCAAACAAACTAAATTTCAAACGAATCGAGAATGAACAAAAACTTTGTTCGTTCGTGTTCGGTTTGTTTGCATCCCTACGTGCTACGTAAAAACTCACCATATGTTTTCCTCCATTTAGCAAAGTAAGGAAAGACAGTAGCATGAATGTCGTGGCTGATACATGGTTCAGTCTCAACATCAACTCTCCTATACATCTCCATGAGATTCCCCAATGGGAAGTTAGGGGGAGGGCCATCAAAGCCGCCGCTACGTGAAAGCTGCCGCTTCACGACGATCGGACATAACCAGAAGAGATATACTACTCTGCTGAAGATGAAAATGAAGAAGAAGAGAAGGGTATGTCTGAAACCCAGCCAAAGAGCTTGCATGGTGAATTCAGCTGAGAAAACCTCCATTAAAGGCTAGCTGCAGCTGCTGTGAAGAATGTGAGGAAGAGAAGAATGATTTGATGAGTATTTATAGAGAAAGAGAGGGAGTTTTTGGTTTTGGTTGTTCAGACGATGGAGAAAAGAATTATTTTTAAATAAAGTAAGCGATATAGATTGAGGAAGACTTATTGGTAGCACCGGCGCTGCTCTGCGAGAAAATTGTGGGTGCGTACAACGCACGACAGCCACTCGTGGTTGAGAGAATGTGGGGAAAGAGCACGTGCATGTTGCATGCACGTGACGGTCCGTAGGTGTGCTCCACGTGGGCAAAAACTTATTCGATACGGATAGCGCATGCAGAAATACATGCGCTGTCCGATCTTGACTGTTGATCATAACAAAATTATATTTTGGTGGACCCATTTTTTCTTTAAAAAAATCAAAAACAAAAAAGCTATGATCGACGACAGAGATCGGCAGCGCATGCATCTCTGCATGCACTGTCCGTATGAAATAATTTCTCTTGCAGGGGCACTTGCATTTCGATTTTGGTGTGATATTAATTTTTTGTATTTTTAAATTTTGTTTTAAGGCTAATTTTAAATAATTTTGGAATCTATTAAAATAATAGAGAAAAAAAAATTGACGACACAGAAATATTGTGATTATTTTTATTAATTTTATCGTTTCTTATGCTTGTTTTTTATGTTGAATATTAATGTTTTGATGATGATACTTGCGTATAAAATAATAAAAAATAATTTATTTTTTTAGAAGAATTTTTATGTCCAAAATTTTTTTTTGAGGATTTTATATTTTATATTTTAATTTTATGAGGTGCAATCAAATTGGCTTGTACATTTCATGATTTACATGAACATCTTATTTTATTAAAGTATTTATATGCAAATATGTTAATGCATGCATGTATCAATGTATGCATGTGTGTGTGTGTGTGTGTTGAGCATAATAGTCAATCTATTGATCAAAAATTAGATTTACAACCTTGAGATGAGGGACATCCAACAAATCCCCATACAAAAGAAAAGAGAGAGAAGGAGGGGTGAAGAAGTTACACAGACACGATCACCTGCTCTAACAATTCTAGCAAGTAAGTTAGCAGGTCTATTTCCATCCCTATGAATGAATAGGAAGGTCAGTTGTAGGATCGACCCGATGGAGTTGATTTCATTAATCAGGTTTGAAAGATACCAGGGGCTCTCCCTATTGATCAGAATTTGCACCAATATCCAGAAATCCACTTCAACAAGTAGGTGAGACCAATTCTTCAAAATAACATACTTGATAGCCCAATACACAACAACTGCTTCAGCCACCGAAGCATCATGCATTGAAACTAGAGACTAAAAGGAGAGCAAGTGCCTGACATTATGGTCTCTGAAAACACCACCTACACCTACATTTGTCTCAGAGAAGCTCCCATCAATGTTAAATTTGATCCATGGATGAGCTGGTTTCCTCCAAAAAAACAAAAGAAGTGAGGTAAGGAATGCAGTATGTTGTTTAGAAATATGGAGCCTACAGACATCAGGGAATTGTTTGTACTGAAAAAGCTTTGACAGAAAAGCCCTATAGGTGAATACCACCTTCTTCATAGAGATAATGCCTTCCTAAAACTTCGATTTCTTGTCATCCAGATAAACCATGCTACTACACATGGAATAACACCCAACATGACATGATGCTTGTCCCTCCAGCAGCTTTTCTAGGTTTGTCATTACATTTGAAGAGTATTGATGTCAAGCATATGAAGAAAGGCAGTCCAGACACTTTGTGCAAGATTACAGCTGAAGAAAAGATGATCAATATACTCTTCAGCAGCATTACAGAGAAGGCACCTAGAGGGCCCTCTTAAAGCTATCTTTAATTTTTTATTTGTTGGCAGCAAAATTTGAGAATATACTCCAGCAGAAGAAAGACATGGATGGGGTCAGGAACTTGTTCCAGATGCCCACACCACAATGAACACAATTCCAATTATAGTTCTTAGTGTAGATAACTTTGGTTAAACTTTGAGTTCTGGTGGCCTTAATAAGAAGTTTGTCCTTTTGATTTATATTGAAGCGCATTCTGGTAATTTGAGGGATTTTGTCTTACTCCAGTAGTGAGTTCAATACATCAATGGACCATTGATTATCCACCCAACCATTAGAGACTTTCATTTTTGGATGGACCAAAATGGAAGGCTTAGGTTGCAACCTACCTTCCAAACACCAGTTGTCTAGCCAAAATGATATATCGTCATTTCCTAGGTCCCAAATAAATAAATCATTTGATTTTTCTCTAACCTTCAGTAAATTGGCCCAAACTCTGAAGTCTCCCAGCTTCATGCTGACAGAATTGGGATAGGAGTCTCTATAGTATTTGTCCAACATGAAATTTGCCCACAATGAATCTTGTTGTCTGAATTTAATCCTTAACTTGCATAAATTGATATGATTAAGCTGCTTCAGTCCCTTAATCCCAAGTCCACCAGCAAGCATGGGTTTAGCAGTTTTCTGTCAACTAGCCCAATGGAGTGCTTCCTTTGACCAGCCCAGAGAAACATGTTGAAACACCTTTCCAGTTGTAATTATGTGCTTTTCTTCATACCATTCATCTGCATGATGTATGAGTGGAAAGTGGTTAGATTACTTTTTAGCAAGGTTATTCTGCCTCCATTTGAGAGAAAATGTTCGTGATTCTTTTTTATATAAAATGCATGTGCTATTTTTTATTGCAAAGTTCCATATGTTTGAAACATTAAAGAACCTCAGCTGAAATAAGTCTCATAAGAGATCAACATCAACAATGCCACAAAAATGTGGCAACAACGACCCACAATTAGGTTGCAATATCCTAAAGGTATGGACAAAGCATCCTAAAAGAGGGAAAATCACAGCTCTAAAGCAACATCAAAATTTTTGTTACTTCAAGTTGAACGTACATATAGATGCATCATCTCCATGTTGTCACATTAGGCAATTAAAGAGCTATAATAAGTCAGCTCCTTTTCGAGTGGAGTCAACATCACTTTCCAAAATTTTAGTACTTCTGTTGATCTCTAGTGGTACGAGATTCTTGAGATATTGCCGCCACAACAACATAAAAAATATTCCCCTTGTGCTGCAGTGAGAAAACTCTAGCTTTTCTCCATCTCATTTAAAATGTGCGATGACAACACGGGACTCTCATATGGAATATACAATAGAAAAATTCTAGCTTTTCTTCATCTCTTCCAACACATCAGGTGAATTTCCTCGAATATCATCATTTCAACAACACAAAAGAAGATCCCGTTTGTTACCTGATACACAGGATGGGATCGACTTTCTTCTGCACGCAACATGAAAGAAGATCCCGTTGCTCACCTACTATGCAAGACGAGGATGACTTTTCTTCTGTGTCGCAACACGAAAGAGGTTCTCGTTGATTTTCTGCTACACAAGATTGGGATGAATTTTTCCTTCACAATAACATGAAAGTAGATCCCGTTGATCGCATGTTATGTCGGTCGTTGGCAATTTTCATCTGCGCCACAACACGAAAAAGGATCTTGATGATCGCCTGCTACACAAAATGGAACGATTTTTTTCTTCACAACAACATGAAAGAGAAACTTGTTGATCGTCTGTCACACAGGTCAGAGATGATTTTCTTTTGTTCTGCAATGTCAAAGAAGAACTCATTGATCGTCTGTTACTAGGGACAGGGAAGACTTTCTTCTTCTGAGATGTTGATTGGCCGCCATTGAATCGATGAAACTCTACCATCCACTCTCTCTTCTTCTGCTTGTCCTCCCACTCTTGATTTTCTTCTCATTCTTAGACTCTATTTATAAGTTTAAGGTGAACACCTAGTATTAAAAGCAATTGCATTAAAAAAATAATAAAAAAAAGAATTAGCCTAAAATCCCTCCTTCCAACCCTCCAAATTCCCATGCTGGCGAAAACAATTATTAAGAACATGATTTGATCCCCTGCCAACGCACGAAGAGAAAAATAACGTTTGCCAGCAAAGCTATTCTAAACCTTTTAACATTAGGCATACTTATAATATTATATATATCTATAGTGAGAAAAATTCTTGGATTTCAATATTTTTAGACAACGAGGTTCATTTTACCTGAAAATATGAGGGCAACTGATACAACATCAATAAATTTGTGTGGTCCAACATGTAATTTCGATACATGACATGAATCTCAAGACGACCTTTTAAGCAAAAAACGTTCAAACTTCAATTAAAAGTGAACCAGAACTCCGATTTTAATAAACTTACAGTTAAACTGACCGGCTTGACGAAATATATCCACTGATACTAAATTGATCTAATTTAAGTCAAATCAAACTCAGATCAAGCCATTAAACAACTTTTTAAAGCTTTACGAGCATATTTGGAAGGTCAAATGAATATTAAAATTTGAGAGCTTATAGTCGAATCAAGTCTCTCGATAAGACGAACTCAACTTCTCAAAGGTTGCTCAATTCTAACTTCATTAAGACACTCAAATGTTCATTAAGTGTTGTGTCATCAAGGGAGGTTCTCTGAACCGTACTATCAAAGTAGTTCATATTCATGCATTACTATACTCAGAACTCTATAAATAAAGGCATGCCCTTCCCTTGATATGGAAAGAGAGCTTGAGGCTTAAGAAAGAACTTGATGCTTTGAGAAAGAGCTGATGTCAAACATCACTCTTTCGACCAGCAGCTGCCGACCGCTGCCAATCGCTATCGGTTGCCGTCCGTTACTTGTGAAAAGTTCATCCACATGTCGACTTTGTAACTTGGGAGAACTTGTAACATATTCTCGTCTATGAGACAAATGATTGCAATTATGATTTTATAGTGGAACTCTTCAGCTCAATCAGACATTGTGGTTTTTCCCTTTACGAGTTTTCTATGTAGAAACTTATGGAGTCACTGCTAGTTGCCTTCTCTCTTCAGAGTATATGTTGAATCTTCATACCATGCTAAGACGATAATATATTGCTCTACTGTCGTGAATTTTTTCGCACGCATCCCTTCTCCTTTTTAACACTTCATTTTTATTTAATTAATCACAAATCAACCAAAACTAAATTGTAAAAAAAAAATTTAACCTCTAATTTCAATTTTATAAAAGACTCATCATATGTTAATTCATAAATATTCTTTCGAAGTTATAAAAAAAAAAAACCTGAAATAACAATTAATTACGTTACGACCGACATTTTTACTCTCTTTACCCTTTCAACTCCTTATTTGTTTTGTTTATTTAAGCAATGAATGCATGAGAAATGAGGGTTTTTTTCCCGTTTCTTTTTTTTTTCCCTTAAAATCATTTTTGTGCAAGTCTAAAGAGGAAACAAAATGCCAACAGCACACTTTTGTAAAATTTTTAACTTATGTTACAAAGAGGAGGTATGGTTGTTTGCATGATGTTCTTGAGGGCATTTAGGTAGCTTGACAAAAATTGGATAAGCTCTTAGAGGTTGACTTTGCATTTCGGTTGCTTGCAAAGGCCATGCTTCTTTTTTCCTTTTTTAGGGATTTACATGCATATCACACAATTCTAATGCATTCAAATTCATTAAAATTATAATTTTTATATTTTAATCTTTATAAATTATGATCAGTATCAGAACTATACGTAGCAAGCAACGTTTCAAAATTGTTGTACAATTGTAATATTTGCTTTTAGGCACTAAGTTATTTCGTTATGGTTTGACGATCATGTTATTATGTGGAGTCTGATTGGCGAAGATCAATTGTTCACTGAGAGATTTCAATTTTGCCGATCAAGCTCTCAGTGGATTTGTTCACTAAGAGCATGACACCCTAACAACCGGATGCAATACAACGACTCCCATCTACGTAAAATGATATTTATAAAATACTCAATAAATTAACTCGATCAATCATTGCATGGAGAACAAAGTAAAGTGATATTTATAAAACACTTAATAAATTAACTTGCGTCATTGCATTGTTGATAACCAAAACTCACATGAAATGACAAATAATCATTTCTAATATGACTTGTTAGAAGGGTGAAAAACGTGCATAGGATTCTTAATGGAATAAATCAAATTATTTAAGACACAAAATTGGAAAAGCAATTGTGATTAGGGATTTATATAGCCCAGTACTACCACTGCCTTTTTGGAAGTTTGCATATAAACCAGTCCATTCCTTTGTATTTACAACAGCTTTTATATATATATAATTTATATATAATTTATATTTTTTCTTCTTTTGAAAAGAAATGACCAAAGGCTATTATACGAGCTCCGGTCATCCCTCATGCACCTAAGAATTCGAGTATCACACTTTATACTCGGAGGGAATCAAACATCAGACCAGAGGGGACTTACAATCGACAAGTCAGATAACCAACTGATCTGAGTATGTTGCGCATATATATATATATATATATATATATATATATATATATATATATATATATATATATATATATATATATATATATATATATAGTTGGCGTGTATATTGATATATCACTAAAAAATCTATTGGATGGGACATGAATATCAATACAGTTTGAATGATAATTTCAAGTGTTAAATTAACGATCATTTGAGCTTTAATTTGAACAAAATTATAATCAAATTAATCATTTCAATAATATAAATCTAACAATGCTAAAAGTGATTCAATGTAAGTTCCAATAAGCTCAGATTAAACGCCTACAACATTAATGAAAACTAAAAATATTTAAAAGGTTAAATGATATTTGATTTGCCAACAGTCAAATCAAGTTGCTTTAGGATCCCAGGATCATTTAAATCGCATTAAATCATTTAAATGCTGAAAGAATGACTTATAATCAAAGGAATCAGCACTGGCAATCTGTTAGAAAGATTTAGGATTCTAGACAAATCTCCTTAAATTTTTGTCTTAAAAGCTGTAGATAGGCCCCTTTTTTTCTCACGTGAGAATAGAGAGCGAGCTGATAACTAAATCCAAACTCAGCAAAAGAGTTTAAAGCCAACACTTAATCTAGTATAAGGGGCAGGAGTCTTTCCTTCCCTCTGGAAGTTATCACTCTCCATCTGATCTGCGACCCCTCACCTTTCCTCAGAGTTGGTCCCAAAAAAAGATAGGAAGGGATCCACAACTCGCCTCCCCTCGCTTTTCCAAAGATATGAAAGAGGTTTCCCTCTTCACCACCAAAACTCTTTCAGCCGACAGATGCACCGGTGAATTACCGTAGTCGGAAATGCTAGGCAATTGATAATCATTCTCACTTCCTTTCGAAGAATCTAGCAAGCCATACTACAACCACATAAATATGTTTCACACGTAAATCAGTAAGTGTTGGGTAATGTGGAGACCCGGTCCATCGAATTTAATTAGCTTATTAATTAAGTATCCCACCTACCACACCCACCTATCACATCCCACCTGCCGTTCAACTACCTCCCGCCTACCGCTCTCATGGTTTCTATAAATAGTCCCTTTTGGTTTAAAGGAAATGCAAGCCAAGCAAGACCAAGCCAAGTCCTCTTGAGAGCTAAGAGAAAGAGAGGAAGAGAGAGAGAGAGAGAGAGAGAGAGAGAGAGAGAGAGAGAGAGAGAGAGAGAGGAANAGAGAGAGAGAGAGAGAGGAAGGGAGAGAAGAAAATAGAGATTTTCTTGTAAATGTCGAGGCGCTCGACGGTGTAATTCCTCGAAGTAGTAAAATCCTCTGCAGCTCCGTAGACGTAGACAAATTTGTCGAACCACGTAAATCTATATGTCGCTCTGGTGTTTTTTCTGCGTGCAATTTTCTCTTTTCATTTTTTCGCTTCATTGTCGTTATTTTTTCACAACAACTTGTATCAGAGCTTTGGTTTGAATCTAATGAAGAACGATGGGCGAAGACGAAGTGATGACATCGGAGATCGATAAGTTCAAAGGCACAGATTTTGCTTACTGGAGGATGTAGATAGAGAACTACCTCTATGGGATGAAACTTCATCTTCCGTTACTGAGAAAGTGACCAGAAAAGATGGACGAGATGAAATGGAATCTGTTGGATCGACAGGTTCTGGGGGTTATACGATTAACCCTGTCGAGATTGGTTGCCCACAACGTCATCAAAGAGAATACTATTGCAGATATCATGGCAGCTTTATCAGGTATGTATGAAAAACCATCGACGAATAATAAGGTGCATTTGATGAAAAAGTTATTCAACCTGACGATGGTGGAAGGTGTCTCTGTTACTCAACACCTGAATGATTTCAATACTATCACAAATCAATTATCGTCAGTTGTAATTGATTTTGATGATGAGGTACGTGCACTGATACTGTTGGTTTCATTGCCAAATAGCTGGGAAGTCATGAGGATGGTAGTTCGCAGTTCTGAAGGTAAATCCAAGCTGAAATATGATGATATTCGTGATTTGATTTTGGCTAAGGAGGTGTGCAGGAAAGATTTTGGCCAGACCTCGAGTCTGATTTCGGCACTGATTGTTGATTTCATAGAGAGATCACAAGACAGAAACTCAAACTGTTGAAGATCAAAGTCAAAGTCGGGTCAGCAAGCAACCTGCTGGAATTGTGGCAAGGCTGGCCACATAAAAAGGAACTGCAGGAATCCTAAAAAGAAGGAGAATGATGACGTAATGTTGTAACTGAAGAAATATATGATGCACTATTTCTGACAGTTTACAGTTCTGTTGATGACTGGATACTGGATTCGGAGGCTTCCTTCCATACATCTTCCCGTCGGGAGTTAGTGCGAAATTATATTGCAGGTAACTTTGGAAAGGTATATCTGGCTGATGGAAAAGCTCTAAACGTTGTGAGAATGAGAGACCTTGATATTGCACTCCCTAACAAGAGCAAATTGACTTTGCAAAAGGTTAGACACGTTCCTGAGTTGAAGAAAAAACCTCATCTATGTTGGGCAACTCAATGAGGGTGGTCATTCAGTGGTGTTCTCAGATAGCACCTGAAAGGTTACCAAAGGAACATTAGTAATTTCTCGGGATAAGAAAACTACCACGTTATATATGACTACAAGTTTACTCAGGTGTGGACACATGAGTCAGAGGTGCATTATGGGGAAGCAGAAGAATGTCCATTTCTTGAAAAGTGGCAGAGTGCCAAAGACAGGAAAACTAGACCTTATACAGACAAATGATGGAGAAACACAGAGTTATGAAGAAATCTTGTAAGATAAGAATTTGAGCAAGTGGGAGCTGACTAAGAAGGAGGAGACAGATTCCCTGTCAAGGAATCAAACTTAGGAGCTGGCAGAACTTCCACCAAGGAAGAAGGCATTGCACAACAAGTGGGTGTACCGGATAAAGACTGTGTTTGGTGGCAGTAATAGATACAAGGCTGAACTTGTTGAAAAGGGCTTTCAGCAGAAGCAGAATATTGCTGATGCAGTAGGAGTTATAAGCAGATACAAGAGTAACCCAGGAAAGAGCTTGGTGGTACGAGGTTACATTGACAGTGATATGTCAACTAAGGGTGTTACTCATGAGAATCTGAAGTTGTGCTCAACTTTAGCTGGTCTTCTGACATGAAGATAGAGGCTTCGAGTTACAGAGGTGGAGGATATCATGTTTGAGGAAAATGTTGCAACTAGTAGGTGATGCATTCAGTGTCCCAGTCTCCAAGTGGGAGAATTGTTGAGTAATGTGAAGACCCAGTCCACCGAATTTAATTAGCTTGTTAATTAAGTATCCCACCTACCGCTCACCCACCACATCCACCTACCGCTCACCCACCAGATCCCACCTACCGCTCACATACCTCCCACCTACCACTCTCATGGTTTCTATAAATAGTCTCTTTTGGTTTAAAGGAAATGCAAGTCAAGCAAGACCAAGCCAAGTCCTATTGAGAGCTAAGAGAAAGAGAGGAAAAGAGAGAGAGAGGAAGGGAGAGAAGAAAATAGAGATTTTCTTGTTAACGTCGAGGGGCTCGACGGTGTAATTCCTCGAAGTAATAAAATCCCCTGCAGCTCCGTGGACGTAGGCAAATTTGTCGAACCACGTAAATCTGTGTGTCGCTATGGTATTTTTTCTGCGTGCAATTTTTCTAGTTCCATTTTTTGCTTTATTGCCGTCATTTTTTCACAACAATAAGAAATTAGGCAACACCAGTCTCTAGCATTCGCCTAGCTTTGCTGAGTGGGCGAGGACCACTTCTCCCCCTAGGCCTCTTCGAAGACGCCCTCTCTTCAACAGCTCACTCCCGAGCAATCTCCAAGTTGTTGGCCGATCTCCACAAATCCTCAGTCATATTATCGCCACCATCCAAGTGAATATGCATTTGATTACATTGGGGTTGAGGTATTAAAAAAAAGAAAGGCGCTGGTCTTCAAACAGTGCCTTATGATCTGTGCACACACGAGGCTACCGAGAACTTCTTCTTCCAGTCCTTCACGATGTTTTCAAGTCCCAGCAATTGAATATTTGGACCTGCGACAAACTGAATAAACCCATCACAACTGATCTGAAATGAAAAGAAATGGTTGTGGAGTTCGATCGGCCATGAGATTCTCATCCTTTGACAAAAAAAAAAACACATAAGTCATAATGACAGCAATTGAGTCAGAAAAACCCTCAGCAGAAATGATTCCATAGTGATTGAAAATCGACTGCAAATCTTAGGAAAATGATAGTAAAAAATCCATCTAAAAAATGATCATTATAAAAGACTTGCTAGGAAGAAAAGTCGCCAATAGCTCGTTTGTGGCTGACAGCTGGTTAGAGGAGAATCCTATGATTCAGAATATAACGATATTGGATCTCTTCTTGGTCCGCCGCGGAGAGGACTGAAATTTCCATAGCAGGAATCAAGCCAAACGACTCCTGAGAACAATTTTGAACCATGGAGCTCATGATACTTTGTGAGAAAGGAGATGAGAAGGAAAGAAATAGTAGAACCCAGAGAATGGAAGAGAAGGAAGCAAAACCTAGAGAAAATGGAAAAGGACAAGGATTCTCAGCAGTCGCACAACCACATACATATATATCAATGCGAAAGGAGAGCACATGAGAAGTCGAAATGCTACCGACAAGACTGACACTATAGAACTACACATTAACTAAATAAAGTAATCATTACAACAAAGTAGAACATACTTTATTTTATTTCGTTTTTGTTTATTCACAAAAAAGAGGGGGATTTCAAGTCAAATCCTCTCTCATAGCTAAGAAAGAAAAATTATCTTACTAAGTGATCATTCGCTCGGTGACGAAACCATTCATATATAAAATCTTCGCCCAGTTTTGAGAGTCATTTTGGTTATCCCTTGGCTGAGCAGCAAAGACCTCTTTGATGGCCGACAGTTCTAAACACAAGCTCATCACCTCCCCAAGATCGACATGCATCTCCTGATATTCAACAATTCTTTAGTTGTCGTCTCCTCGAGGACACCCAAAAAAACAAAGGAAATGCTCCTCCATCTTAGCAAAACTACGCAGTATGAAGTCAAAAGACGCACGGTGCCCTCCAGTCACCTCCTCTTCCCTCGCAACGACGGAAGAAACCTAATGAACCACATTTTGACCCCTGCTGAGAGGTAAGTGCCCCACCATCCTTCGCTCCTCAGCACCGGGCTCAGCACCCTGATCTTCAACACCTAACTATAATACATCTTAATTTTCCATATCCACTCCCTCTACAGCCACCTATTCTGTATTTGTTCCTCGATCGCAACCTGATCCACAGCAGTCACGTCATCCTCTGGGTTAACATTGATACCTACCGATACGGAGCCGACGGTCAAGATTTTGGTTATTGCCCAACAAAAAAAAGATGCAAAAGACAATTCAATTTAAAATACCAAAAATCCACTTTCATTCAGATGTGGTGTAAGAAAACATCCTCGCCTGCCTTCCCTAGTCCTCCACCATCAGAGAAAAGATAGTTCTTTGTCGATCGGAACCACGTCTTAGCTTCTATCACTGTCATATCAGAACCTCTCTAGGAACCATAGTCCTCAAGACAAAGTGAATAGAAAAACTCGCTTATGGCAGGAGCATTCACCTCCAACGAGTGCCCTGTAAGACAATCGTTAGAACGACCTCTAGCCTGCCCCACAACCCTCTCCAGAGACAAGTTCAAAGGGAAACTGAAAAAACCAACTTGACCCCCTCATTGTCACCGGTCCTTAACTTATGCACAATTCTCTTCCTACTCATCCCCTCAGCGGAAGCTTCATCCACATGCTTGTCATTCACGTTCAACTTACGAGCCTTTGCCTGCATATCACTTATGGCTTTGAGAATGACACTCTTATCAATAGACGATGCTCCTTTACCAGATGTCATGATAATCACATAGTTAAAATGACATAATACAATGAATCAGAAAGAAATGAAACTAGCACAAACCTTCCTTACCCCAAGACCTATTTATATTGATTCGGGCACATAAATCCAGGGAAGTACATTATTGTGAAATAATGTCATTTAAGTATGTTGTACATGTTAAAAGAATTCTCTTATACTTATGTGTTGTGCAGTTTCTAAGGAGTAAGATAATCAGTAAACTAAATATGTATATGAGAAATATTTTGGCACGAATCACATGACAGATAGACGACTTGGGAAGAAGATATGAACGATCAGACGTAACTCATAAACAAACATCTGATTGGATACCAGCGAAGGGAGCACCTTGTTTGAGCGATCGGTGGAGCGTGCCACGAGATCTTCCTTAAGGTGGTGATTGGATATCAGAATGATCTACAAGGAATATCCTCTTGGATCAGATGTTAACGAAGCTACTCCTTAGTAAGCGGTCAGGGATTTTTCTATCGATTGAACCAGTCTTCTCATTTTATTATATGCAAATATCTCTATAAATTACCAAAACGTTTCTCAGAGAAATCAATGATGAGGGTACTAATGTATATTTTTGTAATATTGAGACCTATTCCTATAAATTAAAGGACTATATCATGAAAAAAAGGGCAACACTCTCTTTTAATGTTCTTTAGTGTACTATCTCTCTCCTATATATTGGGTATGTTTTTTAGACATTTTTGGATTCAACAATTTTAACGCTAACAATTGTCAAAATGTAAATAAATTTATTCAGGATTTTTAATGGAATTGTTCTAATATTGTCTATGTTCCATCATACTAAAGATAGAATATAAATCATCAGATCTTTTAATGCTATAAATATAAATATGAAATTTTAGATATTAGACATGTAAATACATAAAATTTGTTGGGTATGTGCTTAAATTTTCCAAATGCTGTGGATTACTATCATTTGAATTTTAATTATTATTATTTAAATTTAATAACGATTAATTTTATTTAAACCAATTTAAATTCATTTAGTTTATAAAATACATACAATTATAAAAAAATATTAAGTTTATTGTCTAAAAAGAGTTTGCAAAAAAATAAAAGCTGAATTATAATTATAAGTTAAAGATAACTCAATTGATTTTTAAATATAATTATTTATTGAACTTAAAATGCTTTTAATTATAAATGAGAAATATTTATTCTGTAAACCAAAAAAATATTATGAGGCACAAATTGTATGTCCACATGACCGTCGGATTTAGATCAGACGGCCATTTATCTTAGGAACCCCAAATCGTCCCCCGGACACGCCGTAAGCATCAGTAAGTACTCTTTGCTCGACCAAGAAGGGTTCTTTAAGACGAACGGCTGTTCTGGCCCGTAGGGTTTTTTGATNCTGTTCTGGCCCCTAGGGTTTTTTGATCGAAGGAGATCCTGAAGTGGTCGGCATGTCGAAGAAAAACAACTTAGAGAACAGGAGGAAGCAGCACAGATTCGATCTCCAAAGTAAAAACGATGTCTAATTGCATTCTTTTTCTTCGTTTAAAAGGGAAAATAACTTTATGTTTGATTAACGATCTGTGATTTTTGACTATATTAGGAGAAAAACAGGAGAAGGAAAAAAAGCTGAAGCGGCTGCAGGCAAAGAGTTCTAAGATGAAGGTATTTTTTGGGTACTTTCATGATCGGATGATGCGATTCTGATTTTGCGCTCTGCGTTATTGCAGTTTATTGAATTTCGCTTTCTCCAGGTTCTAATTACGTTGAGCATTTTTCTCTCTTTTATTTTTATTTTTATTTGTATTTTTTTTCGTGTGATTTCGGTCGCTTTAGTGCTTGTTCGAGTGGTGGTTATAACTTCATGTTTTGCACAATAAGAATGATTTCGTGCTCCGATGTCTGTGTCGCCCGGAATCTATGAAAGCGAAAGATCAAGGCCTTTTTCTTGAAGAGATGCATTTTTCTGACCTTAGGTTTAGAGAACAATCTTATTATTCAATACTTTCAAAAGACCTCTGTTGAAGCCAGTTAAATTTATAAATGAAGAAGGTATTCGTAGTAATATTATTTCATAATCAAAATTTGTCTTAGTTTATTGGACATTGAAAAGCTAAAACAATATAGTTCGATTGAAATTTTTTATCTACATGATGTTGTGATTAAGATGGAAATTTCTTTCGTATTAATGTGGGTGAAACAGGTGGTTCTAAGCAAGGTCATAGATCTGGCTTTGAATTTGACTTTTAGATTCGTCATCGATGTTTTGTTTCAGAAGGTTCCAACTGCTATTTAATCTTTTAGTTTAGGTTTATTGGTATTCAGTATTCACTTTGATTAATTTGTATACACTTTATATTGTTGTTCTAAGTCTGGTAGTTTGCTTGGCTGATTTTGATTATGCTGCCCCACAAGGAAAATAGATTACAACAGCTAATTCAATAGGAGAGTTACGAAAAAAAATTATGGAAATTGTTCATGGATTTAGATGTTTTATTGATAGGTGCACTATATTTTGATTTTTTTTTCAAGATTTAAATGGTCATTTTGATGAAGAGCCCAACTAGGTGAATCAGTTGGTTTTTCCAGACTGAATAACAATCAACAAGCAACCTTTTGCAATGTATATGTGAAAGTTCTTTCGAAAACTTATATTTGCATTGGCATGATGCATGGAAGAACAACGCGGGATTTTGATAAGTGACTATATTCAAGAGAAGAAAATCATTTTAGGAATATTTTTCAAGGTTTTGCTAATTTATGGGCGGAATATGATACGATCCTTTATGATAATATTTTGGAAGATTTACATACGAACCACTCAATTCCTATGTATTTATGTATCTAACATCTAACTTCTTTTTCTTACATATATACCACTTTACTTATGCATAATAAGATGTATTTTACTTTTTAGAAATTAAAATATTGATATTTTTGATGTGATATTAATGATTTGGGCGGCATAAACATAAAAAAGCAAAGTCTAGGAGCTACAGATTTAAATACATACCAATTGTGTGTTATGCTTGTAAATGCCCCTAATAATTTTTTCTATGTTTTAGCTATGTTCAAGAAGATAGAACAGTTGATGCCAGAGGTCAGTATTTTATGAAATTGAGATTTGTTTTTGGGATAGCTAGAGGGAGTTTGTGATGGAAGCATTTTATAAGAATTTGTGCCTTACTGATAAACATCTTATAAAAACATTTATAGAATATGTCTCACTAATTGTTTGTTGCAATTAAAAATAATGAAATTTGATTTGAAATTTTTATTGCTGACAAATATTAGTTATTATGCTATTGTTTAAATTAGTTTTTATTCATTTTCAGTCTTCTGAATGAAGTTTGTAATAGGAATTTCTTATTGCTTTGATAATATAGATGGTAATTTATGAATGTTTTGTGATGCGATGAAGGGGGTGAATGCGGGCAATGTGTTGGAAATTGTGTTGCTAAAAATTTTCTTTGACCATTTTCTACGTACCAATGGGTAAAGAATTATCTATAGAGCAAAAGAAAGTCATATTATTTTCATTAATAAATATGAGCGGGTGGATATTTGGGGAGAAGCAAATTAGAGAGTGAGTAGTTTTTTTGAGAGAATAAAATAAGGCTACTGCATTTTGGTGAGGTAGAACTAGTGACAGAAGTGTAACTTTGGGTGATCAAATTATTAAATGGTGAGGACGATTTAGATATCTCGGATCTATTTTTCAAAATGATGGTGATATAGATGGGGATGTTAATAGTAGAATTCAAGTTGGTTGGTTGAAGTGGAGGAATGCTTCGAGTCTTTTGTGTGATAGAAAAGTACCACTTAGACATGAAGGAAAATTTTATAAGACGGTGGTGAAACCTGCAATGCTCTATGACGCTGAATGTTGGCCTTTAAAAGAGAAGCATAATACTCAACGGAAGAAACCACAATGAGTTGAAACGTTCTGCGACAACCGTAAAAATGTCTCCCACTGCTGTGAGGTTGACGTGACGTGAGTAACGGAGTTGGTAGTCCGCAGTAACACAATACAACTCCGTTGGTACCCGAATTCCTAGAACTCATGTTGTTATACCTGCCATAAAAAAACCAAATGTCAGATCAAGAAATCAAAAAAAAATCACAAGTAAATGCATACGAATATAAACCTATAGTCTAATAAATAAATAAAACTTGGTTGATCAGCAGCCACAGATAACATCTACGATAGACTACCTCAAAGTAGTCATCTCGGCCAAACCTTCACTATTATGAATTTTAAATTCATTAGAGTGTATCTCATCTTCAGGTAATGAATGCCCCACCACAATTCCTGAAGGTTCCTCGGAGACATTCAGTTCATCATTGTCAGTCATACTGAAGTTTGTATCTGATTGTGAGGGATGTCTTCAGATGAAGTTATGAAGTGTCATTGTGGCCACGACAATATGCACTTGCTTTTGAAAATGATACGACGACATATCACGTAGGACGACCAATTTCTTCTTCCAAACACCAAATATTCTTTCAATTACCCCGCGTAAAGATGAGTGACGTTTATTAAACATTTTTAATCTACCACGGATGATGTCAATTACTCTTTTAGAATCAGGAATATCTTATCTTGCGTCCTGATAGAGCTTCAGGTATCCCCTCTGCATAGGATATCTAACATCAACCAAATAATATTTTTCTGTTACGGAAGACACTGTTAATGACAAATACTATATATTAAATAGTACGTTTACAAAGCAAAACAAACCTGAAGGCGGTTGAGGGAAACACTGTGACCTATTCCTAGTGGCATAGGAGAAAATGTGGCTATTATGTGCACTCCCTTCCCAGCCCGCCATCACAAAAGTGAAACACATATTGAAGTCGCATACAACCATGACATTCTAAGTTGTTGAACCACTACGACCAATGTACGTCACCTTCTCGTGGCTGGATAGTCGGGCATCAACGTGAGTGTTGTTGATTGCACCTATGCAGTTCTGTTTTACACCGTTAGAAGCTAATTATATTCTGAAGGTAATGTGTTGAAACCAATAGTTACTATGAAATAAGGCATGTATCGGGGATCGTTGACAATTTGTTATGGAGTGCTAGAAAATGATGGATCTTCTGACTTAATTATTTGAGCTGTTAAGCTAACAAGTGCCTTTACGGCTTTGGAGAAGTAACGACTAATTGTTTCTGATGAATGCTGAAATCTCTTTACAGCTCCTCTAGTTGATTCGTTCTGCCACATAATATACAGTGTTATAACCAACACCTTCGTACTCGTCGTTCTAGAAGAACCCTGGAGGCCGTGCTTCATACATAACTATTGCAGAAGATCCATAAAAATAAATGCAGTCATTCTGAAAATGTTTCTAAATCTTATTGGATGTCCAGAAAACATCTAACCCACCAATTTATCCCCAACATAGCTGGATGTCATGCGGGGAATGCAAACACTGCTGGATCGGTAATACTCCAACAACAATATTGCAATGACTGCAACCCATGTCATTCTTTTACGGCATTCCTGCTGCGGATCCATTCTAGTATAAAAATGTAAATGTTAATGAAATTGTGAAGACATAATGGGTGCAAAATAAGAAATGAAAACATCACTGCCTACCAATTAAACATCAAATAAAAATTGTAGAAAAATCAACTTATAAATAAAGCTTGAACCATTCACAGGTACATTAAAAAAAAAAGTCTACAAAGAACAACATATTAAAATGAAACATGTAGAAGTTCATAACACTACAAAAGCTACAAAAAACAACCCATAAAAAAAAACTCATTCATTGACCAAAACACGTAAATATTCGAAATGTAATTCTGGCTGTAACGCCGTGATTATTTGCCTACGGGTAGGATCCTCAAGTTTTTTCACACACCGTGCATGAAATTGCCTATCAACCACTACTTTAAGGAAGAGAACCCAAAAGTTCGATACAATCTAATATGGTGCTGTTAGAGAGTGGAGCAGGTGGTGGAGCTCTAAAATCATCAATGAGTCGATCGAAGAAGATTTTCACAAAATGGTCCTTCTCTTTCTTTCTCTTAGCAATTCTGGGTCTGTTTGACAGTGTACTGGACTCCCCCATATCCCTCTAGTTTATACTACACACATCTTCATCAGCTGTGAACGGCTCAGGTGAAAATTCATCTGGTACGCCTGCAAAACACATCTCACTAGTGTTGAATGCATGCTTTCCCGTTGCGACAACCTATTTAAACATTATGTCCAGTTTTTCTTTAAAGTTCAGCTCAATTCCACACTGCTTATATTTCTTCGCTGACGTCATTGCCTGTAACATTGTATTTAGAGGGATTAGTTTCTAAATCAAAACAATATTATAAGTAAATAATTGAGAGATTAGTTAGAAAATTACCTCTAATTTTTCAACCTACCAATTATCTGGAGCATTAATTATCCGCTTAATGGTATCCCAACCCAACCCGACAGATTCAGGTTTCGGCTCATTCCAAATTTTTCATTCATTCTTCAATTGGTTCTATTTATTTTTGAATTTTAGTCTGTCGTAATCCCTGCCAGTCAATTCTTTGAACCTCTTAGCAATATTTTGCCAACATTCATTGTTAAAATACGTGTTCGGTCTATTTCCCAGTTCTATTTCTTTAATACATAGATCACAAAAAATATTTGTTACTTCTTTATCCCACATAGCAGACGGATCTCCTTCAGACGCCTTAGACATGTTGGAACTATAAAGAACAAAGGAAAATAAGTACTTGTTTCATGTTTTCATGTTAGGAAGAAAGAAAAACCTTATCAATGATGAAAAATGTATGGTTTGAGCCCAACTTCATCCACATTACTCCCACAACAATCATAAATTAACATCCACAACTATCATCAATTTCTTTAGAAATCTCATATATGGTCCTTTAGAAATCTCATGTACTAACTTATCAAACATCTCTGCTTTGATATTTTTACTAGCTGCACCTTCTAGTGCATGAAGTATGAGCGGTATTCATGTCATTATGAATGTTTAGGTGTAAGATTTGTAAATACATGAGACTTATGCGATATGTACGTAAATGCCCCTTAAAATAAAAATGATCAACCATCCCGGTAGAGAAACTTCACAAGAAAAACTTTTGCACTCTATAGGAAAGAAACATGGCCTTAACAGGAAACACAATTTTCAAAGATAACCAAACATAGCAACAAAGCTATGTCTTAGTAGAAAGTACCAAAAATTTCACTATAATTTGAGTGGTATGTGTGTGAATATGAATGTTTAGGTGTTAGATTTGTTAGTACATAAGAACTTTGCAGTTTGTATGCAACCAATTGTCCCATAAATGAAAACTGACTCACCATCCAAGCAGGAGATCTCAAAAAGAAAGGCTTGCGGTGAGCAAGGTCATTTTCTTCCTCAACATAAAACTCAAACTAATCTATATATCTCTAAAAAAAGTTTTGAAGTCAGCTATTTGTTTAATCTAATTATGATAAGTGAATGGATTAGTTCCAGCACAACCCATCATTCACCATTGGAAGCATATGATATATATGTTCGTAATATGATAACCAATTCTCTAGCACCAAATATAATAAGAAGAAGCTACAAGTGTTGAATAACAGGGGATGTTGGTAACCAAATCAATGTGTTGAATAACATAAAAGGCCATCCATAAGAATCCATTGATTCAAATGACTCATCCATCTACCTCATCAGAGGTAGCACAAAACCCATAAAAAATCAATTCCTTTACCGGACATAGGGGACGCTTGTATCAGTAGAAAGCAATTATCATTTCTTATGAATCTTACGGCTTCCACCAACTGGCTATTCAGATGGAGCACAAAATCCATGAAAAATCAATTTCATTTACTGGAGATAGGAAAAAAAAAATTGAATCATAGATCTGTGACAGAATATACCGTTGCCTTCTCCGTACATATGTAGAACTCTCAAATTACTTTTGATCCAGAAACAAACCTCTCATAAAACTTTCAAGAAAATGCGAGGAGGGTGCGACAAGAAACAGTACATTTCGATCCACCCCCCAACGAACGAGAAATGAGAGAGGGGAGGGGTGCACGATATCGAGAGCAGAGAACAGGGAATTTGATCGGAGAGCTAGGGCAACGACAGAGGAGACGAGATCGAGGGGTTGAGGGGTCATAAGCTGAGCCTAAACACGGAACGCGGGACGTTGGGAGCGGCAAACGATCGAGCAGATAATAACACAAACCTTAACTCGCTTTACCTGCCGCCGGCCCCAACGCGTTAAACAAACGCCACCATGGCGTTACGAAAATGCCGGACACAGTAATAAGCTGCGCCAAACAGACCCTTAATCTTATGGCTATTTAATTCTAAATGCATTAGTAGTGATGTCATTGTGATGATGCTACCAGAACCAGCAGATAGTTTTTTTGGATTCGATGAAGCTCTAGCATGGAGAGTATTAGCGATGTAATTGTATAAGAATTCAAAAGAGATTTTTTGGTGCTTTTCATGAGGTAGTTGGGAATTATTTGGTGGTGGATAGATTTTTTTTTTTAGTCAAAAGTTCTTATTATCACTTCATTAGTGATTATTTATTCAACTTCTAATGATGCTGGAATTGATGGTAACAAATACAACTTGACAATTTTTGGGAAAAAAGTTTTAGTACACCTCAATGAAGCATTCGAAGTTCGAGTGCACCATGGTACAAAAATATATCATTCAGATTGAATGTTGAACTGATAGGCGTGATTTTACCCGATTTTTTTTTATAATTTTCTGTCTTCTGGATGCTTTAGCATTTTTCGTTTTATATTTATTGCTTGTAAGTCGTTTAAGGTGAAGCTGCAATAAGCACAATTACCTTCATGGGACAATATTGAGCTGATGGGCATGACAAAAGGCACAACAATGCAAATTCATTACAACTCTTATCTTTCTAATTATTTTGTGTATTTTGGAGGCATAATCATATATTATTTTATATATGTTGCTTGAAGGGGTTCAAGGTGAATGCCCAATAAAGCATAATCACTTTCATTAATTCTCTTTGTTGTTCATGAATAACAGTACTAGATTTTGAAAGGTCATTATCTATTACATTTTATTTTTTTGTAGCAGCACATAATTTATGCAGATGCTCACTGAGCGATACAACAAAGTAGAAAATGATGTAGGTATTATTCTGAAAATAATTTTATAAAATGTCTAGGGAATTGTCCAAGAGTCTTTGAATGGTGGTAAAGATGAACATTCATGGTAAATACTTTATAGATTCCGAAAGACTTTTGAACCCTAACTAGTAAATTTGATACTCTGTTTCCATCAGAAGAGAGATAAATACTGATGAACTAAATACTTTTTAAAAATAATATGCTAAATGGTGTAATTAATATGTTCAATACTTCATCTTAATCTTGATTGTAATTCATGAACTAGATAAAACTAAACTAAATCGTTAATTACAATTTCTGAAAAAGTGATGTCCATTTGGATTCCAAGTTTCATCAAACTTTAACGTTTGTTTTCCATTTCTTTTCCGATACAATATCAACAAGTCGGTTTGGTTAAGTTCAATTTTATTTTTTTTGCTTTTAAAAATATTTAAAATACTAAAAATTATTTTGAGTATTTTTAAAAATGATTTTGTTTTGCTGAAAAAATATTATAGTGCAAAATGAATGCAATACAGAAGAAATGTATTGTATTTGAAACACTTTAGAATTGTTTGGTTTACTGTAAAATAAACTTAGAATTTTATTATTATTATTATTTTATTTGAATTAAATTGAAAATAATGTAATTCAGAATATATAAGGTATTATTGATAGGTCACGACAACGACGACCGACAATTGATCCCGCCGACTGGCGGCGACATTGGATTTGCAATTCTTCTTACCAAATAAATAATTTTCTAAAATTCCTACAAAAAAAAATTACAGTATACCACAAATTCTCCTAACCAAACAACCCCTAAGTATGGTCTAACTAGGGCTGTAAGTGAACCAATGCACTCGATGAACAGCTCGAATTCGGCTTAGCTAAGGCTCGATCATGTTCGTTCAAATTAGTAAATAAAAAAGCTTGAACAAATTTTAAAAGCTCGGGGCTTAACTGAGCTAAACATGAACATAGTCGAACTTGTTTATTTATGTTCACGAATAAACTCATTTGTTGTTCAACAAGTAACTTGTTAAATACTTGATATTAAAATTAATGATATCTTGTACATTTGTGATATATTATTTAAATAAAATTTAATTAAATAGAATTTATTTAATTATTGTTTTAATAGTAATATATTATTATATTAATAGTATTTTTAGATTAATTATTAATTATATATTTATTTTTTTAATATATAATTATTAATTATATTTATATTTTATTAAAGTTTTGGTTTTAGATGTGAAAATACATGAGACTTATGCGGTTTGTATGAAAGGCCCATTAAAACTAACTTTAAACCTCTGTAAACCTCATTTTCGCTCCGGCCTCTCACAGTTTTGCGTCTTCAGGTTTCGCCCAAAAATACGAAACCTTAAGTTGGTAGGCGTCCAGACTTTAACGTCAACGACGAGATCGCGGCGTGCAAGGATCTCTGAAGCTTTAATCTTATGTATATCTGTCATTTCCATTCTTCTCATAACTCCAACCTACTTAAAAAGAGGTGTTGATAAGGTGCATTGCAATCATTGTAAGTCATATATAATTAAGAATAAGAATTGTGCAACAACTTAATATAAAAAACATCTATAAAATTATCTTAAAAAGCTATAAAAAAAAGACAAGTGCACTTCACTACTGGAAAACCAACACCTACATTTGAATGTGAGAGTTGGGTGCAAACTTGCAAGTATGATGATTCTAAAATATGAGAGGTTGCATCCCATGTGATTATGATTCATGAGTTGTATTTCATTTTTATTGAGTTTATAATCGATAAATTAGTACATGCAATCAGATTTATAAAATAATTCATTGAATTTTTATATGAAAATCTAGATACTCGTTTGAATTTTCGCTCTTTTAAATACTCGTTCACTTGCCATAAACAAATCAAGTTCAAACCTTGAAAAATTTAAACAAGTCAAGCTTGAATAATATATGAAAGCTCAACATAAGTTCAAGAAAAACATGAATAACTTATAATTATACCAAGCCAAGTCTGATTCATGATGTACTCGGCGATAACGCATCAAGCGTGTCTATCATGATTCAGATTTGACTATAACACATCAAACATGTTTTATTTCAAAGTAATATATAAATAAAAATTAAAAGTGTTCCTGAACGGTCCCTTCTGAATTCTACTGCTCTCTTGAAGTATTGCTGGGTTGATTTTGTTTATATATATACATATATATATATATAT